>JABUQX010039002.1:35000-48070 GCA_015478945.1 Trachelipus rathkii
CGTTTATGGGTTTACAAAAATTTACCAAAACGAAGCTTATTATATATGTGAAGCTCTCGGAAGTAGCTTACCTATGCCGAATTCTTTAAATGAAACTGGAAGAATTGTATCAGTGGCAGCTGAAAAATGGCAAAATATATCGTTTTCTTGTAAATACGAATTATTCTCTCCTTTTACTGATACTGAGGAAGAAGGGATTTGGGCTACCTACTTTAATAATAAACCTTTCGAAGGGAACCTCCCATTTTCAGGTACAGAACCAAACGGATTGCATTACCAAAACTGTTTACTTTTTTCTGAATCTGGTTATTATGATGTAGACTGCAGTTCTCGAACCGGTTGTGCTTTTTGCGAGTTCAAAGAAAAATTTATTTATTCACTACGTGGAGCTTGTCAAACTGAAATGAGAAATATCCATTTTTTGTCTGAACAAAATGAACTTAATCATTTAGTATTTAGGAGTTATGGAAAATATCAAATTGCAAACAATGATGGAATTTGGCAATTGAGTGATATAGCTAGAAATCTCATAATAGCTAAAATGGAAGTTACCAAATACAATTATCCTATGGGAAGAAGAAACTGGACACTCTTTGAAGAAGTTTGTGATCAGTCAACTGGTACTAGGGAATTAACTCTAACGAGTTGCAAAATGGATGAATTCACATGTAATGATGGCAAATGCACTTCGATTTCAAAAAGATGTGACTTGAAATATGATTGTTACGATCATTCTGATGAAAAAAACTGCGAATTAATACATTTTCCAATTGATTACAAAAAAGATCTCCCACCAAGAGGAAACTCTCATATAAATAATATCCCAAGCATAACTCTGAAAGTCTCAATCAAATCTATGACAGTGAATACCGAATTGATGGATATTAGAATATCTTTCTTACTCAATCTGTTATGGAATGACAATAGATTGAAATTCATCAACCTTAAAGAATCTTCAAACTTAAACGAAGTAACTCCCAATATTTTCCAGAAACTTTGGCTTCCTTTTATTGGGTTTATGAATACAGTAGGAAACGCGTTCTCCGAGGCTGACAGAGAAGCATTCATGTTTGTGTATAAGTTGGTCAACAAATCAAGTTTTGATGATAGCAGATCACCAGAAAGTAAGAATAATATTTTGCAGCTATTTTAAAAAAAAAAAATATTTCAAGGTGGTTTGTTATAAACTATTTGATTATTCTTAATTCATCATGTATTATAAATTAAATTTCAGCCCATCTTTTTTCTGGAGAGGAAAATCCTATTGTGATTAATAGAAGGTACATGTCAACATTTTATTGCAAGTTTGATCTCGTTTTGTACCCATTTGACGAGCAAAGTTGTGGGATGGAATTTCAGATTTTAAATGCTCCAATAGATTTTCTAATGTTTGATAGGAACAACACAATGGCCGATATTATTGATAGCAATTTGCTTTTGGAGTATGAAGTAAGTTTTTCAGGAAAATATTTCTATTCTTTCGCAAAAATTATGAGCAAAAATATTGGTAGTAATATGTTATTACAGTTCTTAGCAAGTTTTAAAATTAACCTATAGAGTTTATCAAGAGTAGAAATTGAGTATGTATTTACATAACTAAGAGGGAAGATTTAGAAAAAAAAAACCATTGTCATATTTAAAATATTTAAATAACTGATTAATATTGCAATATTACAATTAATTACTTAATATTAGTTAATATTACTTAACAAAATGTTCATCGTCTTTCACTAAAGCAGTTTGATAGTTTTAAATTAATTTCTTTATTGATGTTAAAATAAAACTTAATTTGATTCCGGCTATTAGTTTTCACTTTATTATTATTATTATTATTATTATTATTATTATTATTATTATTATTATTATTATATTATTATATTATTATTATTATATTATTATTATTATATTAACATTATTAATATTGTTATTATTATTATTATTATTATTATTATTATTATTATTATTATTATTATTATTATTATTATTATTATTATTATTATTATTATTATTATTATTATTATTATTATTATTATTATTTTTATTTTATTATTATATTATTATTATTATTATTATTATTATTATTATTATATTATATTATTATTATTATTATTATTATTATTATTATTATTTATTATTTTATTATTATTATCATTATTATTTTATTATTATTATTATTATTATCATTAATATTATAATTATTATTTTAGACCATATTATTATTTATTATTTTATTATTATATTATTATATTATTATTTTCAAACTTATTATGATGATTATTAATATTGATTATTCATATTATATATTATTATTATATTATTATTATTATATATTATTATTATTATTATTATTATTATTATTATTATTATTATTATTATTATTATTATTATTATTATTATTATTATTATTATTATTATTATTATTAGATTGTAACTTTATTATTGTTATTAATATTTTATTAATTATTATTATTATTATTATTTTATTATTATTATTATTATTATTATCATTAGATTGGAACCTTAAGTGTTAAACATCTTGAAAATGAAGGATATAGTAAAGTGAGAGTAATTGTACCTCTGAAGAGAAGAGCAGGTTTTGCCATTTTAAATATTTACGTTCCGTCTTTGTGTTTCGTCACAATAACTTACTTGACCCTGTTCTTTCGGACAGAAATATTCGATGTCAGAGTAATGGGATCACTCACAACACTTTTAGTTGTAGCTACGCTTCTTAATCAGGTATATAATTGTTTAAAAATTCTTTTTTTTCTGTAAATACTACAATAGATAATTCAATACAATAAATAAATAATGGTAATATGAATCATTAGTTGTTTTCTTGTGTGATTATTACAAGTTGCATTGTGTGTTATTATTTGCATTCTAATGAGGTCAAATTTACTGGAAAGTTACAGTTTTATAACACAATACAAATTGTTATTCATTTTCCTATCTTTATATAAACTGGAGAGCCTAGGCGGGAATATTTTTGCTACATGCTGCAATTATTCTTTTTATTTTGCAAGTTTTACAATGGAAGAGAAATATTATTATACCTCACATATCTTTAGGAGAGATTTTAAAAACATATGTGAGGTAATATAGGAAAGTTTTATTTTATTTGACAGTTATATTTCATAAAATATACATATATCGAATAGTACTAAAAGATTAGTTCACCTGATGGATGGAAGTTGCTAAAATTCAGAAAGGCTTAAATTTGAACTTGAAATGCATATTTAGATACCTTCTCTAAAATTTTTATTAAAATTTGCCAAAAGAAGAAGCAGTAGTATATCAGTAGTAATATCAGCAAATAACAATAATAATAATAATAATAATAATAATAATAATAATAATAATAATAATAATAATAATAATAATAATAATAATAATAATAATAATAATAATAATAATAATAACTAATAATAATAATAATAATATCAGCAATTGGCCAACAACATTCCAGTTTTTCTTAAATTTTCAATAAATGAAATGTTAACAAAGGTTTCTTTGTATTTAAACAATAATTGATTGTGTTTTAATGAAAGTTTGCAAAATATTAAATTAATTTTCAGTTTATGTATTTAATTTTATTTAAATAAAAGAAACTTTGTATATGCAAATAAGGTATAAACTATTTACCAAAAAATATGCCCAAATATATTTTAAAGAGTTTAGAGTTTAAAAAATTGGAGTAAGCAGAAATTAAAAAAAAAAAAATTAAAAATACTTATAAAATTTCAAAGCCATGAGATGGTTAACTTAGCTTTTTATTACTTCTCTAAATGGCTAACCTTTATTGCAGGTCTCATCATTTCTTCCAAAGACATCGTATCTAAAAGCAGTTGACATTTGGCTTTTATTTTGCACCTCATTGATCTTCTTAATTATAGTTTTTCACTCTTTAATCGACCTAGTTGCTCACAGCTCAGATGAAGATGAGAGGAAAAGACCTTGGATTGTGACACTTAAAAGAGATTCAAGAATAAAAGAAGTTGCTCAAAAGACTAATAAAAAGCTAGAAGTCAAAGTATCAGTCAGGAAGCTGATTTTTATTTCTCGTATCACTGTGTCATTTATCTTTGTTTTATTCAATGTCATTTATTGGAGTGTCATCCTTATATAAACTTGTTATGCTTAGTCAGCAAATATATAAGACAAATGTAGGTGAGAACATTTAGATTAACCTAAAGAAATTAGGTATTGTTTTCCTTTACAGCAAAAATAATCTTACACCTTTTTAGATTTCCATTTTCGCTAACACCCAGACATTCAACAATCAAGTTATGATGAGTTTACTACTGGAATATGTATAGAATTGTTTTGATCAAATCAAATTATACAGATTTAAAAATTACTGTCCCTTCTTTGAAAAGGGTTTTACCCATGACTGGTGGGAACGTGTAAGAAAAAGGAATAAAAAGAGTATTTTGATTAATTCAAGTTATACAGTTTAAAAATGAAAATTAGTTTTAATTCTTAATCTTACTATCCTTTACATAATTTATTTTCTATTTCTAACAAATAAAAATCTAATTCTGAAATTCAAGTTTTAAAAATGAAAACACTCGTAACATTTTGTAATTCACTTTCAGTTATTTTATCAAATAATAGAATTTTATTTTGAAAATTCTTTTCTTAATGTAATTTTATTACAAAATTTATTCGAATTTCTAAATTTCAAATTTAAAATTCATTTTAAATTTAATTTTAATGCAATTTAATTAATATAAAATTATGAAAATTCTGTCAGGGTAATAATTTAATATTAAAATAATGTACTGTAATAATGTAATATTAATGCAATTCTGCTAGTTTAATACTTTAATATTCATGTGTTTAATGTAAGGTAGCATAATTGTGATTCTGTTAAAGTAATAATTTAATATTAGTTTAATTATTGTAATGCATTATTATGGTAATTCTGTTAAAGTAACCATTTAATATGAAATATTATTAATGTAATGCATTAATATTGTAATTCTGTTAAACAAATAATTTAATGTTAATGTAATTTATACAATGTAATTAATGCATTATAATATTATTATAATTTTGCTAGAGAAATAACTTAATATTAATGTAATTTAATAAATGTAATGTAAGATTATTGTAATTCTGTTAAAGTAGTAATTCATTATTTATGTAATGAATATAATGCAATATTAATGTAATTCTGGTAAAGTAATAATTCATTACTAATGTAATTAATATAATAAAATGTTATTGTAATTCTGTTAAAGTCATAATTTAATATTTCTATAATGTAATATTATTGTGATGCTGTTAAAGTAATAATTTAATATTAATGTAATTATTATAATATATTTAATGTATTAAAATATTATGGTACTTCTGTTAGAGCAATAATTTAATATTAATATAATATAATTATGTAAAGTAATATTATTGTAATTTTGTTAAAGTAACTTAATATTAAAATAATGTATTCAATGTAATGTAATATTACTGTAATTCTGTTAAAGTAATAATTCAATTTTAATGTAATTAATGCAATGTAAAATTTGCTAATGTGCTAAAATAATAATTTAATATTGAGTTAATTTTTTTTTATTTTTTTTTTACAGTTAACACCACCGCTCACGGGCAGAGCCCTAATCTAGGAGGGGGTGTGCTCAATTTTTGTCTGAGCAAGACGGAGCCAAGAAGAGAATAGCTCACATTCAAACGGGACCGACCCAGTGGATCGAACCTGGGTCTCTCGCTTAAGTTTGCGAGCTTGCTCTCCCGCTGAGCTTACCGGACGCTATTTCTGGTCTTGATAATTCCCTTCTTGACTTATACGACCACTCCGTCGATGTCCATTCTTCTTATTAATAAACAACTTAAATCCAAAATTGTTGGTCCATTTACTTTACTTAACTTATATTAAAAAGAACCAAGAATTAAATTTTGCTGCTCCTCCGTTGATTAAAATAAATTTTAATTTTTGTTTAAATTTTATAAAATTTCGTATTATTAATTCCTTTTTCTAAAAAGTTTTTGCTCAATCAAATAAAATGTTCACTCAGAAGCCATCTCCTTCCCAGCAGCACTCAATCTTCGTGTCCCTCGTTGGTCCAGCTCTTGTGTCTGCTATTTTTCTTAATTGCTTCTCTAAATCTTCTTCTTTCTCTTTCCACTCTCTTTTCAATGCGTCCGCTCTCGACCGCAGTAATTTAATTAATGTAAATGATTTGAAATTCTGTTAGAGTAATAATTTAATATTAATGTAATTAATGTTACGGAATATTATTTTAATTCTGCTGTGATAATTTAATATTAATATAATTACTGTAATGAGATATTATTGTTATTCTATTAAAGTAATAACATAATATTAATGAACTATATGAATTTCAATATTATGGTAATTCTCTTAGAGTAATAATTTAACATTAATATAATGTAATATTATTGTAATTCTGCTAAAGTAATAATTCAATTATAATGTAATTAATGTAATGCAATATTATTGTAATTGTTAATGCAATAATTTAGTATCAGTGTAATTAATGTAATGTAACATTATTGTAATTCTGTTAAAGCAATAATTTAATATTAATAGTAAGTACACCCTATCCTCGAATAGGGCTCTGCCCGTGAACGGTTCTTTCAAGTGTAAAAAAAATTAATGAAATATAAGCAATGTTTTGTAATATTGTAATAATACTGTTTGTGTAATAATTTAATATTAATATCACATAATTAATATTATGTAATATTTCGGAAATTCTGTTAAAGTAATATTTTAAAATTAAACTATTTAACTCTCTCTCTCTCTCTCTCTCTCTCTCTCTCTCTCTCTCTCTCTTCTCTCTCTCTCTCCTCTCTCTCTCTCTCTCTCTCTCTCTCTCTCTCTCTCTCTCTCTCTCTCTCTCTCTCTCTCTTTCTCTCTCTCTCTCTCTTAATGTAATGTAATATTATTGTAATTGTGTTAAAGTATTAATTTAATATTAACCTAATTAGGCAACGTAGTATTATAGTAATTCTGGTAAAGTAATAGCTTAATGTCAATGTAATTTAATTAATATATTGTATTATTACGGTAATAATGTTAAACCAATAATTTAGTAGCGAAAAGATTTATTGATCCTACGATTTTGGATATTAATAATTCATTTTAACAATAGGTATTTTTCCCCGTGAAGTAACTTTAAATTTTGAAAAAGGTATTAAACTGCTAAAATTATCTAATTGGAAATAGTCATTAATGCTGCTTTGGCTTTCGATCAAGAAGAATTAAAATAAACGTTATAATTTACAAAGAGCTAATAATTTTGAAGTTCAAAAAAGTAAAAAAAAAATACTTTTAAAATTGAAAAGTATGAAGTAAAAAACAAAAATAAAAATATATTAAGTATTTGGTTTGTTTTACATTTATTTGCCTATGAAAGTGGTTTACGAATGAAGAAAACTCAACTTTTCAAAGATCAATAAACTACTGTCCTAGACAAATCTTAAGTGCTAACATCCAATAATAAAAATAATAATAATATAATATGAAATATTATCAATAGTTATAAAAGTTACATATTTAACATTATAAAATCGTTAATACTAGAATAAAATTATTTTTTCGGTTAGTCATTAATCTGTTTAATAAAATAAGGCGTTGAAAATTAACATTATTAAATTAATTTCAATTAAATGTTAATAATACAATATTTATTATTCTTAAAATTTTTCAATTCCCATAATAAATAAAAGTTATAAAATTGATTCTTAAAATTTTGAAATAGATGTAATCTTATCAGAAAAATATACACTAAATGTAAGATAATTCTTGAACCATTATGATGAGGCATCTTTTAGTTGTTTCTTGAAAGCAAATTTGGAATAATCATCTCAAAGGAATTCTATAAAAAAAATTGATTCATGTTTAATAAAGTCATATGTAAAATGTTGATTTATAATAAATAAATGTCTTTTTAGGCACCTTGCGTATCCTCTAATTTTGGACTATATCCTCCTTGTTGATTTGTAAAATAAATATTCTGAACTCGGTCGGACGTTTCCGTTAAACCTTACAAGTGCATATGTTACATCTTGATTTCTGTTTAATATAATCATATGTTAAATGTTGATTAGTGTTAAATAAAATCATATCCTAGATCTTGATTTGCTTTAAATAAAACCCTATGCTTCATATTGATTTGTGTTTAATAAATTCATATGTTAAATCTTAATTTATGATACATAAATATCATATGTTAGGTCTTAATTTGTGTTAAATGAAATCCAATGCTAGATCTTGATTTATGTTTAATAAAATCATATGTTAGATGCTAATTTGTGTCATATAAAATCACATTCTACATCTTGATTTGTGTTTAACAAAATTATATATTAGATGTTGATTGATGTTAAATAAAATAAAATGCCAAATCTCGATTTGTATCAAATTAAAATAACAATCTAAAACTTAATTTTATGTTTAACAATGCGATATGTTAAATGTTGATCTGTGTTAAATAAAATCATATGTTAGAACTTGATTTGTGTTTAAGAAAGTCATAAGTTAAATATTGATTTTTGTTAAATTAAATCATATGCTAGACCTTGATTTGTGTTTAATAGTGAAATGTTAAATGTTGATCTGTGTTAAATAAAATCATGTTAGATTTTTATTTTAGCTAAATTAATCATATTGTTTGATCTTGATTTGTGTTAATAAAGTCACATGCTAGATTTTTCGTCCTCGACTCCTTGCCTTATGTGATAACTTAAGTTGATAGTTAATGATATTTTGTTATTTAAAATTAAAGCTGGTGATGCTATAAAGTTCCTATGGCCACTTATTAATACTCATTCAAAAAGCAATAATAATAATAATAATAAAAAATAATAATAATAATAATAATAATATAATAATATATAATAATATAATAATAATAATAATAATAATAATAATAATAATAATAATAATAATAATAATAATAATAATAATAATAATAATAATAATAATAATAATAATAATAATAATAATAATAATAATAATAATAATAATAATAATAAAAATAAAAATAATAATAATAATAAAAATAATAATAATAAGAATTAATATAATAATTAATACTAATAATAATAACCTTTAAAAGCCATTAGTAAGAGGGACGAACCAAATATTAATAATAACATTCGTAATATTGTTTGATTTAAGAAGAAATAATCGTCTGCAATAATAATAATAATTATATTAATAATATAAATACCAAATAACAATAATAATAATAATAAAATAATAATAATAATAATGAATAATAATAATAATAATAATAATAATTAATAATAATAATAATAATAATAATAAAATAACAATAATAATAATAATAATAATAATAATAATAATAATAATAATAATAATAATAATAATAATAATAATAATAATAATAATAATAATAATAATAATAATAATAATAATAATAATAATAATAATAATAATAATAATAATAACAACAATATTTACATAGAAATCTGCAGTGAGAAAAATAGCAGTGGAATGAATGTAAAATAGAACCGGGAAAACGTAAGTAAGTTTAACAAGAAAACGTAAACACTTTCGAGTTAATAAAAAACATAATCTTATTAAACATATTATATTTTTAATTATAAATTTATATATACAGGGTGTCCCAGAATGAAAAGACGCCACTTCATATACGGGTACATTGATGGAAAAGAGGATCATAATACTCTACACATGCATGCTCGGTAACGCTTCGCTATGGAGTTATTACCGATGGAGCCAACCTAAGAGGGTGAAAATACGATATGCGACACAGGATTCCCTTTAAAGAACACGATTGCATATCTTTATTCAGGACATTATAACACAACAGATAGAGGTTAAAATAGGTGTTCAAAGTACGCCCCCAGTCCTGTTGTATGCACGGCACCTTCGTAAAACGAACATTGCCGTCGTTCGGAATTCATCTGCTGTTATGTCTGAACACGCTCTCCTGATTATTTCCTGCAGTTCCCGAAAGACATGGTCTGGGGTGGAGTATACGACACCTTTGATTGATCCCCAGGCAAAAAAGTAAAACGGTGTGAGGTCCGGCGAACGTGGATGCTAGGGAAAAGTGCCTCCCTGATCTATCTATTTAAAAGGGTAGTTAGTATAAAGCCAAGTGAATGTGTCTCTGGCAACCATCCAACTGAAACCACATGTGAAGTAGATATAAAACGAGTTCATCCTCAAGGAGCACTCCGAACCCATTGAAGGTAGTTTTGGTCTTTGAGGCGGTCTGGTAGAAAATAGGTACCGAGAAGATTGTAACCCAGCAATCCCAGCCTCACATTACATTTAAATTTGTGCTGGTAAGCGCTCACTGATTGCATGAGAGTTCTCCTGCACCCACACGAAACTGCTCCTTTGGTTGTGAGAGCCAGGTTTGTAGTTTACCCACACACTGCTTTCCTATCTCGAGCCTCGTATCTTAGTTGGCCGGTGTCGCCATATTTCTTATACAGTTGGCTGGGAAAGCTGTATCTCTGTAAATGTAAAAAAGCGTTAACGAGCATACACGTGATAGAGCAATATGTTCCTATTTTCTATCAATGTATCCGTATATAAGGTGGGGCTGTTTCATTCTATTACAGCCTGTTTATATATATATATATATATATATATATATATATATATATAGAAAGAAAGAGAGAATATATAACATATATATATAGTTAATTATTATATATATATTATATATTATTATATATAATTATATTTTATTTATATAATATATATATAAAATATATATATATATATATATATATAAACTATATATAAATATTATATATTAACTTACATATATTATATAATATATTATAATATATATATATATATATATATAATATATTATAAATATTATATATATATATTATAAAATATAATATATATAATATATTATATATATAATATATATATATATATATATATGTATACAGAAGAGAAAGAAGAAGAAGAAGAAGAAGAAGAAAAGAGAAGAAGAAGAAGAAGAAGAAGATAAGAGAGAAGAAGAAGAAGAAGAAGAAGAAGAAGAAGAAGAAAGAAGAAAGAAGAAGACAACAAACAACAACAACAACAACAACACAACAACAACAACAGACAACAACCAACAACACAACAACAACACAACAACAAACAACAACAACAACAACAACAATAACATCAATAACTGAAATGAAAATACAGTCTGAGTGTTCACAAAGACATTTATTTCTTACCAGCAATTTTTGTAGGAAGGCAATAACTCTTGGTAGATATAATTGATATGTTCCAAGATAAGCTTCTTCCAAACTTTTTATTTCTTTCAACTTAGGGTAAAAACATAGGAGCATCGATTCTATAATGTAGTTGTCGGAGTCAGACAAATAAACAGCAAATTTTCCATAGGATCCGCACATAGTTGAGGATTCAAGCATTTCGCATGCTTATATGTAAATCTTGAACAAGTGAGTTCTCTTTGGCGGCGGAAGTTTTATTTTCTCTTACGTTGATCCCAACTCTCTTAAAATTTGAAAGGCACAGAGTTTAATTAAAAAAAATAGATTGACAAAAATACGCATTAAAAGGCTAAAAAATTAATAATACAGAGCAAGTTAGCTCTATGTTATTCTTATGCATGTTAATGGTATATATTATCATAACTTAAATAAAATATAGTGATAAAATAACTAGACAATAAATGAGTGATTAGTAAAGTATTATTTGTAGTGAGCATAATGGATACTTTAATTTGATTTTACTTATATGATAGTAATGATACCCAATAGCTCCGAAAGTTAAAGGCATCAAATTTAATAAATATAACAATACATAACCATTAACAGAAAAATATATATATTAGAATCTAAAACTAACTAATAAAAAAAATAAACAAAGTGTTATGAGCCTCCAGTTTCGCAATTATTATTGAGTATTTAAATTATAGTAAAAAAAACTATTAATAAATAACAATAATTATAATTATGGCAGCACTAATTTAAATGCAGTGCAAACTCATATTAACAGTTGGAGACACACGAAGTAGTTTTAATTCCAAAAAATACATAAATTTGTACAAATTAAAAATTTAATGGAATACTCAATACACCTAAATAAAATTAATACTAAAAAAGTTTTACAAATATGTTAAACATAAGAATTAAATTACTTTATAAATAAATTAATTAATATAATGAATATGAAGAATAAATGGCAACTGCCATTATACAATCCGCACAATAAATCTACGAATAAAGACTAAATCAGTGCATACAGACATAATGTGTTTCTAAGTTGGTATTAAGATATTATACCGATTATATAAGATTTCTTATATATAAAATATTTACAAAAATCATAGATACATTCTAGATAAAAAATTTAGGTTTTTATTTCCTTCTAATGCACAAATCCTCAAATAATATAATATTTAGTAAGAATTGGTAAATTGAGTGTATGATTTTTTAATTAGAGTGGAATTATAAATTACATGCAGTTAAGATTCTGAATTATTTGCTATAATATCAAAGAAATGTTTGAAAGTAAAATTATTTTTTGTTTATGTATGTAATTTAAAGAAATAATTAGAAATAATTAAAAATAAGTACTTAATATATATTATATATTATATATATATAATATATATATATTATATATATATATATATATTAATATTAATCAAGTATATTTATATATATAATAATATATATATATATATATTATATACATAATTAATTATTATATTAATATATATATCTTATTAATTATATATTAATTAATATATATATATATATTTTAATTAATATATTTATATATTATATATATATTATAATAATATTAATTAATATTATATAATTTATATATTATATAATATAAATATATATATATATATAATGGTGTCAGATTTTTTAATGTACTCACAATATGCTTAACTAGGACCGGCAGCTTTCCATACAGTTAAAACATAAATATATATATGGTTAATATTTGTTAATATTTCAGCGGAAAATTCTAAAGATGGGATTTAACTTTTTTTTTTTTTTTTTTTTTTTTTTTTTTTTTTTTTTTTTTTTTTTTT
>JABUQX010039003.1:0-10000 GCA_015478945.1 Trachelipus rathkii
CATTGTACTTCGTTCAGGAACGGGTGTTTAACCGTTTCGCATTTATCGTGAAACGCAAGTTTTCGTGGCCCTTCATAAATATATAATATATATATATATATATATATATATATATAATATAACTATATATATATATATATATATATACTATAACTATATGTGGGCATATATATATAAATAAATAAATATATATATATATATATATATATATATATTTATATTTCTATAACAAAAATACACAAATATACTATATATATATATATATATATATGTATATATATAACAATATCAACTAATAATAATAATAATATATATATATTATATATACTGTTTATATATAATAATATATATATGTATAATATATATATATATATATATATATATAATAATAATATATAATATATATATATATATATATCTCCGAACATTAGGCGAAGAATGAAGATAATTATTAAACATAATAAAACATTCATTTCGTAACCTAACAACCTACCTTTAAAAGTCAGTTCGGTAATGTGAACTGCCAAATTTTTCAAAAAAACGCAATATATATAGTATATATAATAATATGTAATAATAATATAATAATAACAATATATAATATATACAATAATATAATATAATATGTATTTATATAATATATAATACATATATGTATATATAATATATATATGTATATATAACCTTAATATATACTCTTTTATATTTAACTCTTTCATATTTAACATTAATATATAATAACAATATAATAATAATATGTATATGTATATAATATATATATATATAACTTAATAATAGCCTATATATATATATATATAATGTTGCACGAATTTCCACTCCTGTTCATTACATTTTATTCAATTTTAAATCACAACCAGAAAATTGGATTGCTTGTGTTAAGGAAAACATCATATTAGTAAAATCAATTACTAATACCTTTTAAAAATGTATTTTATATATATTTTATATAATATTTATTATTGGTCTTAAAAAAGCTTATTTATCAGATTATTAAACATTTCGGCTACAAAAATTGTGCGAAATAGCTCTTTCCCTCTCGCTTAGAATACCGTACTTTAAATCGGCGGGACCATGAAAATTGCGTTCTTTATTTAGGTTTAGTAAGTTGTCTTTTTCTGTTCCCACGAAATTTAATTCTTCGGTTTTCTACTGTAAATCTTACAATTTTGCAAACTATGAGACAATTTTCTACCAGATTTGAAAAATGATGCGTTCTCTCTTTAAAATAGCTCAAACAGGAACACGGGATAAAAAAAAACATGGAAGCAGTTACGATTTTAGATTTTAACTCTCTCTGTCAAGCCTTATACTTGCCTATAATTCCTGATTAGCTATTGAATAAAACCATTACAAGCTTGTTTAACTATTACCTTTGCTTGGCATGAAACATATCTTTTTGTTTACTCCATTTTTAAATTACATTGAAAATTAATTCTCCATTGAATTACAGTTAAAAGTTTAAATTATATCGATAATATATCGATTAATCGCTTGATTACATTTATTATTGAAAATATAGTTCATCGATATTGTCCATATCGATTATCCCTATTAACGATTAAAATTTTAATTTCGCCTAATAGTAATAATAATGAATTCGTTCGTTGAGTCAAGAGAAATTTGATTTTACTTTCTGTATAATAATAATAATAATAATAATAATAATAATAATAATAATAATAATAATAATAATAATAATAATAATAATAATTGCATTGGTGATAGTACTTAATTCTTATAATATATATATATATATATATATATATATATATATATATATATATATATATATATATAATAATAATATATATATATATATATATATATATCTATATATATATATATCTTTCTTCTTACACTTTTTATATATATTTGTAAATATCCCCTAATGTATTTTCACCATGCTGGGATACGATCCTGGACCCTTGCAGATGAGCGTGCATGTGTTTGACCACTACGCTACGACAGTAGAAGTAAACCGAGAATACTTTACTGTCCAAGAAGAGCATTACTACACATTCCTCCGCTCGCACTCGAACGTAGGGCCAAGCAGGGTACCCGCGCATGGTGATAATAATACCATAAACCGAGGGGTTATTATGTATAATGAAAATGCAATATTTTTAACTTGAAAAGAGACTGTGAAATATTATTACGTATTGCATTTTAAATTTCTGTAACCCTCCGGTTTACTGTTTATTATTATTCTGTGCGCGGGCACCTCGTTTGGCCGGTCAGTACGGCATAGCAACAGCTGTTTGTAAGTATTCTCATTTCTCTCATCTTGAGATGTTAATGGTGAAATACATTATACAGAGTGATTGCAAGGTTATAAAAATTATTTGCATTTTTCATTATATATATATGTATATATATATATATATATATATATATAATAATATATAATAACTATAACTAACTCTTTTAATAATAATAATAACCAATATATATATGTATAATATATATATGCTTTTTATATATAACTTAACTATATATATATATAAAATTATGTAAATAATAACCATATATACTTATATATATATATATATATATATATATATATATATATATATATATATATATATATATATATATATATATATATATATATATATATATAGGTAATAGTAGTGCAGATGGGTATCACCCACGATTTTTATAAAAATCACAGGATATTCTCTAAAAAATTAATAATGAAGAATAATGAAAACGAAAATCGTCGCTCTCATTAGGAAAAAAGTTACAGCCTTTCAAAGTTGCCAAAACTCCCATATACTTTTCATTTTTGATCCATCAAGGTTAGGTCTCATTTCAGCCCTCTAGTTCAGGTTATGATAAGTTTTGTTTGGTATTCACATAGAAAATCTATGTATATTTAACAAATCTTATCATAACCTGAACTAGAATTTTGTACCATGTTTGATACATGAAAAATCAAGTATCACGTATTTATTTTCGGAAAACTTTAAATTATTTTCAAAAATAAAATTGTAAAAATTTTTTTACTAAATCACTGTAACTTAAAAGTGCTTAAATTTCATTTTATATATTTATAAAATTAAAACGGAGAAATTGAAGTAAAATAAATTAAAAAAAATAAATTAAATTAGAACTGGTATTTTTCAAGCATGTTTCTGTTTATATTTATCCTAGTTAAAGTGTATATTTTATTTAAATTACAAGATAACCAACAGAATACAGAAGACATTGAAAATGGAATCTCTTAAAGGAATGAAAAGCGAATACACAAAAAAAATATATATACGTGTTTGTAATTTATGTATAATTATTAATTTTTTTATGTAATAATTATTTAAAAAATTTAGTAAATTTTTTCCTAATAGTAATGATAATTGCTGAAAATTTAAAATACACAAATCTATAAATTACTTAAGATACCGTAATTAAAGTAGTAGTCATAAGCCAAAAGTAACGGAGTAGAGGCACTTTCATTACTTTTACTTTTCAAGGGAGGATCCAATATTAGAGTTTTCAGCACTTCATTTTAGCCCTCACCTAAAAATGGACATAAAAATCTTAATTTTCAGACAATTGTGATGGGGAAAAAGCAAACTGCAACTATTTCTGACCTCTAAAACGTCGTTTTCGGGTGTTTTTCTGTGTCTGTAGTTATTGTTTCAGAATTTTCATTTTTTCAGAGCATATGTTTCTGACATTTTTTAGTATCAACTCTTACAATTTTTTTAAATGACTTCAAACTTGAAATATGCATAGATGGGTCAATTACGAACAAAATGCACGAAGTAGTTTTTTCCTTTTTTGAAAATTGACCTCAGCAATTAAAACAAAAAAAAAGTAGGTTTTGAATTTTGTCATTGCTGAGCACAAATTTCAAAAAAAATCAAAAAACTACTTCGTGCATTTGCATGAACCCATCTCTGCATATTCAAGTTTATCAGCTCAAACGATACAAAATATCAAAAAAGCTGCAGTTCTGAGAGCAATGGAGTTCCTGAAACAGCAAGCATGCGGTTTGCTCATTCATCATCAAAATTGTCTGAAAGTGGAAATTTGTCAATTTTTAGGTGAGGGCTAAAATGGGGTGCTGGAAACTCCAATATTGGATACTCCCCTTCATTTCAAAGAAACGGAATAACGATAACAGAGTTACTGTTTCCCAAGTAACAACGGAATAATGGTAACCAGGAATTACTTTTTTGGTAACAATGCCCACCTATATATATATATGTATATATAACATATCATATATCATATATATAACAATATATATATATAATATATATATATATATATATTTATATATATACCTCTCTATATATATATATGTTTAATATATATATATGTATATATATATATATATATCTATCATCATCTCTCTAATAGTAATGGCATGTTGTAGATCACTGTACCGTGAGCTTTTTTTCTGAAAGGTTTTTAGGGTTCGAAAGTTTCAGTTCAGAAGGATTCGAGGTTAAATCAGAGGTTTTAAGAAAGTTCTTGAGTGGCGACTTATGGATTATGGAAGCACTAAATCAGTACTGTTAAAAATAAACTTAACAGAAACTTTCTCAAACTTAGGGTTTTCAATTCAAGTTTTTCAATTATTTCTAATTTGGTAATCATGTTGCAATATAATAACTCTGTAACAATGACTTTTTTTTACTTAATAAATTGACGTATCCTCAAAGATAGATAGATCTCTCCATATATATATACTCATACCTCCATAATATATATATATATGTATATATATAAAATTTAATTCTGTCAGTCAATTAAACTAATAATTAAAATATTGAACCATTTTTATTTTTGGTTGAGCGGCGTTTTAAAATTAAATTTAGTATATATATATATATATATATAATATATATATATATATATCATATATAATATAAATATATAATATATATAATGTAATATAAAAATATAAATATAAAAATCTATTTCTTATTTCTAATTTGTATATTACTCATGTATGATATATAAGTACTAAATAACTCTTTAACAATATATATATAATGTATATGTATATCATATATATATATATATATGCATATATATCATATATATACTATATATATCGCACAATACTTATAACCTAATCTTAAATTTAAATTAAAAATCATCGTTCATATAGTTGACCTGACAAACGTCATTATTGTCATCTACACAATGACAAATGAAGTCATCAATGTCATTTGTTTAGATACCATTTCCTTTTTCTATTTTTTATTTTAACTAAATTTAATTATTAATTAACTTAGATTATTAAAGAATTAAGAGTCATATTCCTCCACTTTGTCTGGTCATCAAACTTTCCGTCTAGTTAGACTTACCCTTGTATTCGTTTAAATTATTGCTGTCAAGTGACGAGACACGCAATTAGAGTTTGATCACAAGCACCCCCTCTCATATTTACATGTAGATACAAATTGATTGAACCTTCGTCTCAATCAATATTAAATAAACATCTACTCGATCTAAGTTGATATCTGTCTATCATCTCCAACTTTCTTTCCTCTATCAAGTACGTGCAGGTTCCTAAAAAATATTCATTATGTATTTGCATAGCCAAACTATGAGCATTATAGTTGTTTTTATTTGTATATTATAGTTTTCATATTTATGGTGTCATTCGAAACGAGGAGCTCTTCAAGTGAACCTTAATAGGTGACATTAACATTTAAAAGATCGTGACATACTTATAAATGCTACCATCTTTGTGATTCTTTATTCTTTTTTTAAAGAAATTTAGATCTTTAATTTAATGGTGCAATCAAACTATTTTTTGGCGTCCTTGTTTAAACATTTTATTTACAAGTGTAAAAGGGAAGGATTGATTTTGTAATTCTTATTATTATTATCCTGAGGGTCATTTCTCATGAATGATATTAAAAATATCACTCATCAAAGAAGACCAATCCTTTTCTACCTTCTGCGTCTATTTAAGAATTATTTATTTTATACTTTTTATAAATATTGGGAGGGCTAACAACCATCCGTTTATTTTTTTATATTATATATTCTTTTATACAATATTTAATATATTTTATTACAAAAATATAAAGAAGGTGACAGTGGTTTCACCTGGTACGTTTCGTGATAAATTTACGACCATTTTATTCCTGGCCGGTCACAACTAATACCAAGTCCCGGTCATGTGCATGTTAGGGATAGTTACGGTTGGAATAAGCGTTTGGGTATTTAGTAGAGTCTGGTACTACCCTTCATCCTCTGAATATTCATAACACACCCACACACCGACACGCCCACACACACACACATATATATATATAATATATATAATATATATATAATATAATAATATATATATAAAAATAATATGTATATATATAATATGTAATAATATAATAATAATAACCATAACTGCTATAATATAAAAATATGTAATATGTATGTAATATAATAATAACTAATAATATATATCGTATATCATGCATATAATTACATCATATAATATAATATATATTTTCATGCCTCATACCAATAACCTAACATATATATATATATATATATATATATATATATATATATATATACAAACGGATACAAAGAAATAGATTAAAACCAAAAAAATGGTTATTGAAAATCAAAATTATAAAATATAAATAGGAAGTCTTAGAAATAAACTGAAAAAATAAAACAAAAATACCAGTAAGACGGCATAATGAAATAAGCAAGGAAATGAAAGCTGATTTTCTTTAAAGATGAAAAATTGCTCATTAGTTAGAAAAAGGTATTAAAATTAGAAAGAAGAAAACGCGTGAAAAGATAATTTTCATCTTTGATTAATGTTTGTCTATTGAAATTCTGATTCATTGATACATGGTATACATATTTTCATATAGTCATCATAAAATATACCTCTCTACATACACAGAATGAATACAAACACATTGACACTAACAAATCTATGTTTACCGTTTATATAAATATTTTAACTGAAAGTTATGATAGTGAAAACTGCAATTCTTCAGCAAACGGAAAACTGATATTAATGATATGTCCATGGACATCTATTCAAGCCTTACGAACTTTCAAATTACTTTGTAATTATATGCTTGTCATGAAAATATAATGACTCCATAAATATAAAGTCCCCATAACATTAAACATCGATACTTAAACTTCAAGTGACAAAACGATTGAAAAATTATTAAAATGGAACAAATATCAACTAATTTCTTGAAATTTGGAATAATATGATAGCAGCATCGTTCAACTAATAAGTTATTGAAGTTTATTGTTAAATTTTTATATTTTAGGAGTAATTGATTCAGGCAATAAATAACAAGACACAGAGCAGAACTAATAAATTTAATAGTTCTCTTAACATTGTCTATTATATATATATATATATATAGTATATATATATATATATATATATATATATATATAATATATATAATAATAATATAATAATATATATATATCTATATATATTATAATATATAATATAATAATTATATATATAACTATATGTATATATATATAAACAATAAGAGATGATATACAAATAATATAATATATATCTATTTGTATAGTATATATATATATATATATATATATATATATATATTATATATATATATATACGTATGCACTTATATATTATATCATAATCAGTGGTGGAGAAAAATGGGACGATTCCAAATTTCCAGCCGATGCCGATTCCGATTCGATACCAATCAAAAGTGCCGATTCCGATCCGATTCCGATTCCGATTCCGATTTTTTCAATTATATATACTAATATATATATATATATATATATATATATATATATATATATATATATTTTATATAATATATATAATATATATATTATATCTAAATATATTATATATATATAATATACTATTATATATATATCAGTGACTATTATTCTCTTCTCTCTCTCTTCTCTCTCTGTCTCTCTCTCTCTCTCTTCTCTCTTCTCTCTCTCTCTCTCTCTCTGCTCTCTCTCTCTCTCTCTCGTTCTCGTCTCTCTCTCCTCTCCTCTCTCTCACTGATATCTTCACTCTCTCTCTTCTCATCTCTCTATATATATATATATATATATATATATATTATATAATATATATATATTAAATATATATATAATATATATATAAAATATATATAATATATATATATAATTAAATTTATATATAATAAATTATATAATATAATATAGTATATATATAAATATATAAATATATATATAATATACAGTTGAGACTTCTAGTAAACATTTTACTACTCCGTGCTCTCGCTCTTTCTCTTCTCTCTCTCATCTCTCTCTCTCTCGTCTCTCTCTTTCATGTCTCCTGTTGCTCTCTCCCTTTCTCTCTTCTATCTCTCTCCCTCTCTCACTCTCTCTCTCTCTCCTCATCTCTCTCTAACCTCTCTCTCTCTCTCTTCTCTATATATATATATATATATATTATATATATATAATATATTATATTAAATATATATATATTAAATATTATATTATATATAACATATATATATATATAAAATATACGTATATATTAAATAATACTTGAGAATTCCTGCTAAATCGTTTTTCCATGTAAATACTTTCTTTAAATGGCAAAAATTTATAAATTACATATTTATAATGATAAAATACTAATATTTTTCCTTCCAATATTCTTAAGTATTTTATTATTTTTTTTAATTAATTTATTGTTAATTAAATATTGTTTGGATAAAAGTCATTACATTTATAATTGTATATGTAACTGTAAACACTAATTTGCAAAAATAGATTTATAAACAATATTTGGTGCTTGAAAATAGATACACTTCCGATTCCGCTCTTGATATTCAGCAGAGAGCCGCCATTACTGAATGGGTTAAAAGCGTTATTTAATAGAGGTTATACTTTTTCGTTTTAATTTGCCATAATCTTTTATATTTATAATAAAAAATTCAAAAAAAAATAAGAAATAATTTTATCGTAACATTTTGGAAATTTTGCAAAATGAAATTGATAGTTTCTATAATGTTAACTCGTGCTGAGCAGGAGTAGCACGAGTGCAGGAGTCGCCTCTGATATATATATATATATAATATATACTATATATATAATATATATATATATATATAATATAATAATATATAATATATATATTATATATATATATATATATATAACTATAAAATATAATATGGCTAATTTTGGCTAAATTTTACCTAATCTGTGGCTAAAAGTCATTATAAATTAATGTTATAGAATTCTCTTATATATTATCTTTGCTAAAGAAATATTTAGTTAATTACCTTTATTTATTTAACCACTGAAAATAATAGCAATATTAAAAAATCTTACAGTAAATGACAATTTTTCTTATTTTTTTTTTTGTTTAAAGAAAAAAAAATTCCTTCTTTCAATACTAAAAGTAAGAGTCTTGAAGCCAGAAAATTATCATTATTTATTGTAGTTAAAATCATGACTCTTAAGTTGTAGTGCAAAAACATTAACATTTCTCCCGTTTCTGAGTGAATCCGATTTTTTTAGGAGAATAAATTGATCCTCCAATTCTGAAGAGTCTTTCACTTCCCCGAAAAGGACGAGCTGAAATTATTTTCTAGCAAGGACACCAAATGCTGAAAGGTACCTTTATTCGATGACCACCATTGAAAGGGACTTTCTGAATTTTTAATAAGTTCATATTTTTATATTGGCTGATTTCTACTTTAATAACTCTTCAATATTTTCAATATATGTGTCTCTTATCTCTTGGGAATATTTCTTTGCTGTTTTTAAAGTCTTTTTCTCTTTAAATCCGAAAAACAACTTTCAAAACTGAAGTTAAAAACTAGTACTTCAGTATCAACTATTGTCAAGCCCCATTCTTGATAAATGACGAAAAATCTGAAAATCTGGTTTAAAGTAGTGGATAACTCGTTTGCCTTTCCTTTATACAACATTATCTTCGCACATCCATGCTTAAGAATATCTTCCACTTTTTATGTTATAATCA
>JABUQX010039003.1:15000-18603 GCA_015478945.1 Trachelipus rathkii
AGTTAGGGAAATGTAAAAAAAAAAAATAAAAAAAAATTATGGAAAAAAAAAAAATAATATGATTAGAAGCCCTATTTAGAGACCTTTTATTGTTACCGTGTAAAATAAATACTTCTATTAAATTTTTTGCTTTTTAACTAAAGAATAACCCACGGGTAAACAAGAACCGATCGCAAGGACGTCGGGGTCTCTCGGCCTGTCCGGGAACATGGGTAGGACTAATTTACCCCTCCGGGAGGTTCTCCGGATACCGCTCACGCTCTTTGGTATTTGGTTGTCGCGGGGTTCCCCGCCCCTCCCCTACTGGGTATTGGAAAACGCCCCGCCCTGTGTTTCCTCGTCGCTCGAGCCCCTACATGCGTGTAATACCCTTTACAAATAATTATACTATATATATATATAATATTAATATATATATATATTATAATATATATATATATATATATATATATATATAATTATAAATATATTATATATAATATAATATATATATATACTAATGTCCAGCTCCCCCCCAAAAAAAATAGCCAATTATTATGTTAATGTTTGTTTTTGTTTTTTTTTACATTTGCCCAAAATTTTACAAGGATTTCCAAAAATTTATTTCTTTTCCCTTTAGCTATTGTTTTTGAGATATGGATTTTTTTTTTTACAGTTTCTTCGGTAATTGCCAGGATTCCAACAATGTATCCTTTCCCTTAGCTATTGTAGTTTTTGAGATATGATTGTGGCTCTTCTAGAGGCTGGCTATATATTATATATATATATAATAATATATATATATATATTATAATATATATATATATATACTATATAATTATTATAAATATATATTATATAAAATATATAGTAGGAAGGAGAAAGGAGAGGAGGCGGAGGGTCAGTCACGTTCAGAGTAGGGGTGTAGTATGGGAAAAATAAAGATCTTTAAGATATTTAAGGTGGACTTGGTAAGGGGGAGGATGAAGGAGGAGATAGAACATAGAGTAGGAGAAGGAATGGAGAGCTTTGAGTAGTCTGAGAGAATTATGGAAAGGGGGGATTTATCAC
This sequence comes from Trachelipus rathkii, assembly GCA_015478945.1. NCBI lineage: Eukaryota > Metazoa > Arthropoda > Malacostraca > Isopoda > Trachelipodidae > Trachelipus > Trachelipus rathkii. The sequence goes on from JABUQX010039003.1 coordinate 16,051, forward strand.
ACAGAAAGTTAAGATAAGTATGTTTAAAAAAATTTCGTACCAGCGTGTGTATGGTGTGAAACGTGGGTGAATGCCAGGTCAGGAAGAAGTTGGAAGTTATATGAGATGAAGGGGTTTGACGAGCGTTTAGTGGGGTAGCGAAGGAGAGGATTAGGAATAGGGTGGTGAGGTGAAGATTGATTGTAGGAATGGGTTTGGTGGAAGCGGAGAATGGAATGCCTAATGATGTATGAGGCATCTAGTAGAATGGGAGAACAGAGAGTGGTTAAGGAGAGTTTTGGAGGCGGAGGGGATAGGAAAGGAGAGGAAGGGGGAGACAAAGAAGAGGTGGATGGATGGAATGAAGGAGATGCTGGAGGAAGGGAGAGAGGGAGAGAGAGGGTAGGGTGTTGGCGAGAGATAGAGTGGGGTGGAGGCAGTGGTGAGGGCGAGAAATGAGAGGAAGTGTGAATGAAGAGGTCTGTACGACCACTACCCCGCTCAAGCGGGGAAAAAAAAGGTAAGTAAAAATAATAATAATATAATATATATATATATATATATAATATATAATATATGTATATATATATATATATAAATATATTTATAATATAAATATATAAATATTAAATATAATATTATATAATATATATATATAATATATATATATATAATATATATATATATATATATTATATATACTATATATAAATATATATATATATATATAATAATAATAATTATATATATAAATAATATATATAAATATAATATATTTAATACTATATATATATAATATATATATATATAATATAATATAGTATATTCATATATAATATATATATATATATAATATATATATATATAAAAACATCTGTTCCTTATGCAACGAGAAACACTTTCATAAAGAAGCTACAAAGAAATGAATAAGGATTCACAAGCAGCTTTTCAATGCATGATTCCAGCATTATAAGTAGTAAACATGAATGTGATATGTCTGGAATAATCAGGAAAATGCTTGCTGATATTCTTTTTTGCATTTCCCTTTGTTTTCATGCATAATTTATAATAAGTATATAAATATATATATATAAATATTATATAATCTATATATATATATATATTAATATAATATATATATATATTTTATATAATAAATATATATATCATATATTAATATATATATATATATATATATATATATATATATATACGAATAATAGTATATATAAATATATATAGTAATATATAACTTATAATATATATATAATATAATATATATATATAATGTATAAATATTTATATATTAATATATATTATATATATAAGAAAATAAGTATATAATATATATATATATAAATGATATATATAAATAAATAATTTATATATATATATATATAAATATAATATATATACTATAATAATATATATATATATAATAATATATTATATATCATATATAAATATATATTATTTTATAATATAAATATAATATATATATATATAATAATTATATAATATATATATAATAATATATATAATATATATTAATTAAAATATATATATATATAAATATAATATATATATATATTATATATATAATTATATGATATATATATATATATATATAATATATATATATTAATTTATATATTAAATATATATATATATATATAATATATAATAAAATATATATATATATATATATTTTATATATATATTAATTATCGAATATACATGAGCTTGTTATGAAAGAGTAATAAATATCATATAAGATATATTTATATTATATATTAGAATATATATATATAATATATTATATATTAAATAATTTAATAATATATATACATATTAATATAAATTATATATATACTAAATATAATATATAATATATATATATAATATAATTATATATAATATATATTATAATTTATATATAATAATAATTAATATATAAATATAACATTAATTGAATATACATACTTGTTAGAAAGACTGAATAGTTAGTAATTAATTAAATATTTCAAAACTTTGAATACGGAATTTACATTATAAACCAATATTAATTGGAAAAAAACTGAACATTAAACTAATAGCGTTGAGAAAATGAATTTAAAGGTAAAAAGAAATCCAAACTGCATTTGTTCAATTCAAAAAAACTTTTTTAATTATAACTTCGAACCAAAAGTTTTTTTATTACTAGAGAAGTAAAAGAAGGTATTCCCTCTTTCATTTTAATAATTTATTATGTTGATTTCTTTTCTCTTTCTTCTCTCTTCTTCTTCTTCTCTTCTTCTTCTCCTTCTTCTTCTTCTCTTCTTCTCTCTTCTTCTTCTTCTCTCGTAATGTTATATTGTTTACTGATGATTGCGAGTATGTTTGTATCTGAATGTAGATAAATGAAATGATTTTTGTTTATTTTATACCTTACTAGTTTTCATTTACTATCAATTTGTTATTAATTTTAATTCTATTTTTTTGGTTTTCTTTACATATTATTAATAAAAGTATTTAAACGCTAAATTTCAAATATAATCGGGCGCAGGTATATAACAGAGGTGGCACGATTCCGTT
>JABUQX010039004.1:0-22500 GCA_015478945.1 Trachelipus rathkii
GGTTTATCCATGAACAATTTTTTTTGTATTATGGTAATAAGGCCAAATTTAGTTATCATATTGTCAAACTAGGAAAGAGACGGAAGAGGAGCTCGTCCGTAATATAGATTCAAGGAAAGTTAGAAGGCTGTTCTTAAAAGAGGGGAGATTATTGATTAAGAAGTTTAAGTAAGTTTTCTAAAAAAGTAATTGAAAATTTATCATAGCCAGGATTTTCAGAATACGACCCCACGGAAACTTTCACTCATAATCGACAATCAGCGAATAATAAATCGGCAAAGATGTAAGACAGAGAGCAAATTTCGTTCTGCAGATAAGGTAAAGAGACAGGCGAGCAAATTGAAGATGAATTCGAAGCAAGTGGAAGTGGTCTGAGTGATTTCGGCATAGTGAGTGTATCAGAAAAATTAGAATGTGCAAGCGGAAGAGAGCGTCAACTAAATGCAAGCAAGGAGACTCAAAGTAGAAGTGAGGAGATAGAGACAGAAACCCTGAAGGAACGACCTACCCTATTGACACGAATAGTAAGAAAGAGAGGACAGAGTACAGCACTCCCGTATCAGACAACGGAGCCCAGATAATTTGAGCCGATGTTTTGTAAATAGAAAAAACTTATGAGCCTGTATCAATTGTCATATGTATCGCAAAAGACGATAGGCAAGGAAACAAGGCTAGATAGCAGTGGGGTAGCGTTATGGAGTTAGCTCAGCTATTCTCTGTGAATAGCGCTGTGCCTACGTGGTATGAAGGCCCCGCGGTCCAACGGCGAAGCTTTGAATATTGTCTAATCTCGCCTATGAATGTACGTACGTTGAGCCTTAATAAAAGTATATGAAGTAACCTCTAGTAAGTCAATGTTAATCACGGACAAGAATGTGAATATTGAATACTTATTACCTGTTGAACCAAATGTATGACACACTCTCGCGTGTAAAACACTTTTTTTCTCCGAGGCTGACAAGCTGGAAAAAATAGATAATTTCAATATAGTGCCTCTCACTCATTTGCAATTATCAACATTCATCGCCCAAGCAGTGCAGTGTTCTATTTTCTCTAGAATTGAATTACTGCGTATGTACTTGTATGAAAGCTGTATCATATAGAACCTTATAGGCAATCTTTAATTCATTTCTCTCAAGATATTTCAGAAACAAGGCAAAATTGCTCCTTGAAAAACTTACTTTAGCCATTTTTATACTTAGTAATTATATTATATTTCTTTATATTTATTAATATAGAAGTGAACCGGTAAAATATATTAAGTAAAACTCAGTCTATTGTTATATCAATCTTTATGCTAGCTGTTATATATTGTCTAATATATAAAACATTTACTACTATCGAATCTAAATCAGCACAAGATAATATATATACCAAACCCTAAGAAGATAAAATGCAGCACATGAACAATAATAAACGCCGAATCACTAATATAAAAATGGTTTGTGCAGCAATATCAAGTGAAATGACTATCATTGATTACCGAAGGTCCTCTCTCAGAAAATAAAACTAGTTTCTTGTTCAACAAAAGGAAGGGAGTGATCACTGATATATTATGTCTAACTTTGAATCAAAGTTATGGTTTTTTTTATTAAGTTAATTATTTTATTAGAAAATTACAATGAACTTAAATGTAATCCAACTTAACCATATTTTAAATCTCTTGAAATTATGAGTCAAAAAAAAAAGCTCGCCTACGTCTATGATTCTCAAGCCCCAAAAGAACAAATCTAGGCACATGCCATTATTTTCAAAAGGTTGTCAGAGGATATTATGGATTTTAAATCGCTTATAAATATTACAAATACGCTATATATAATATGACAGTATAGTAGTATATATATAAGTAAGTATATATATATATAATATTATAAGAGATGATAAAGTAAAGTATATAAAGTAAAGTTAAGATGAGATATATGAGAGTAGGTAAGTAAGGTATATAAGCTTAGTGCAAACAGGTTGAGAATAGATAAGTAGAGCCACAGACTAGGGGAAGAAAGAGCGAAGCGACGGAGTGAGTAGGAAAAGGAAACAGAAGCGAGCGACCGAGAACGTCACGTGTAGTACGAGGATGCATGGGAGAATTAAGCGAGTTAATGAAAAGGTATAGGGAGAGAGAGTAACTAAAAACGAGCAAACACACAGTAGTATAGAGCTATCACTAGACTGAAAAGAATAGGTTTCGGTAATTACAGTGCCTAAAGAGAGACTGTATGAGAAGTGCCTCGTGAAGAGCAAAAAAATATCTGCAGTGATTAGAATAAGTTGAAGATGAAGCTTCTCGGAGCAGTTTGTTATAGGAAATATTGAAAAATGAGGATTATAATGTAGACAAAGACATAATGCACGAATTAAAAGGAGATGCGTTCGAGGTGAATAACAGGAGTATAACAAAGAAAACGTTTGTTGAGTTCACAAATTATTTGAGTTATAATGTTAAAATGCTATATCTTGTTTTAAGTGATAAAGTAAGGTGAGTAGATGACATTGAAGATTTGGATCTTTGATATTTTCGGCATATGCGGATCACTCTGCGAGTAGCTATGAGGAGGGCAGAAGAGGACGACATATTGTGAGAAAATAGGATAGATGATACATGCCTATCTCCTTGTGTCGAAACAATAGGCTAAGAGAGGCCTGGTTTTGAACTATAGAACTATAATATTGAAAAGACGTCGGAAGATCATTGAAGTTGGGTCAGTAGAGAAGTAGTAGGGCACAGAATACTAGAGAGCAAAAAGAAGTTGATTGGGGAACTATAGATTAATAAAGTTTAGGTGAGGAAAAGAATGATGTAAGTATTTTTGGGTAGAAGAGTATACGGAAAGTAGAGCGGAGGATAAATGTTAATTCAAAGACTACACCAAGATGAATGGTAGTAGACGTTCTAGTATGGTGAGAAAGAATAGGATGTATAGCCAGTGTAAATCTCACAATAAAATAGAAATGATAGACTAATGAGTATGCGGGAAGTGTGGCGGAACAGTTTGGTGATTATTTGAGGTCGGGTTTTCTGTGGACACGAGACTATACCTCAATAATGAGGGAGAGCCTACGGATAGATCGCTACGCACAGGAGATAGAGATAGTAAAATACCATCTGTTGCGCATGACTCTGTTTTTCTCTTAGTTGTATAGAACGACATCTGCAGACCAATCGTACTAGAAGAGACCATTAGTCAGAGACAACGGCAAGAATAATAGTAGGTATGTAGGAGTGATAGGCCTAATATTTAATATACAAGATGGATACAGCCAGATTGTGAGGTGGTTGGGGGAGCAACATGGTATGAGATTCAAAAAGGGAGCAGTTACAAAAAAGAGATCTGGGATGGGAGAACACACACGAAGTTAGCTGACCAATAGGAAGGGCCCTAGGAAAGATGGGAGAGCTAAGTTGGTAGGAAATCATACTTGATGAGGTTAACTAAGAGAATAAAACAGTCGTATCAGCAGCTACTGAGGGTAAAGAAATAGGAATCTAGATGCAAGTATAGAGTATATGTATATCAGTAAAGAAGGAGTTGGCCTCCACATGCTGACATAAGGGTCTTGAACCTCTTTCTCGGGATGCGGCTTGATAAAGTTGGTTTAGAGTGTCAATTATGTAATTATGATGAGAACTCACAATTATGAATATCTTACTATACTAACATTTCGCTACGAGTAATTACCCTATATAATATAAACATAGAATAGTATAACCAACTACTTATATTTATATTAAATATATATAATAATATACTTAAATAAGTTTATTAAATAATTTAATATTTATCATATCATATGTATTTAGCATTTATACTACAATTAGTGAAAAGATCATAGATTAAATCACGTTCAGTGATACATTAAGTACGACCGTAATATAATTTTAATATAGTAAATCAGTAAAGCAAGTATTATGTATTATATAAGTATTTCGTCTTATATCATATCATATATATATATATATATATATGATAATATATGATATATATAATAAATATATATTATATATATATATATATATATATATATTAATATATATACATAGTATATATATATAGATAATAAATATTAGTTATAGATTATATATTAATACTATATTATTATATATATATTATATATATAATCTTATATATATTAACTATATATATATATATATTATAGTATATATTATATATACTAGATATTATATATAGTATAGTATCAGGAACAGCGTCTTGCCCCCCTGCCATTCGACCACCTCTGTTATCGAATGAGAGGATATATGAAGCTATAGGTCTGAAACTTGAATATAATCTATGTAATGGGCATAAGCGATGAATCCGTTGTAACATTTCAAGTCTGTACGCGAATGATTATAGAGGGGGGTCACCCCGAGGGTGGACTCCGGATAATGCGCTTACGCCTTTGTTGCTTGATCCTGAGCGGGGTGAGTTTTTAGGCCTAACGAGAAGTTAAGAGTTTTCGAGCGCTGGATTGAAACGTAATCTCGTCGCAGACGAAGTTACATTACGTGAGCGCGCGAGAGCGCGCGCGCGCACATTCACACCATACACAAACACCATTATTTATTATTATATTATTATTATTATTATTATTTCAGTTATTTCATTATTATTATTACTCGAAGAAGTGATTCCCGCAGGGATCACTTCTGAGTTGGTTTTTTTAAGTCCCTCTGCGCCTGCTTCTGCGGCACCTACGCGAGTACGCTACTGCATGGCAACTGCTCCGGCTCCGCACCGCACCGCACGCACCATCAAAGGCCGTCCGACATATAATCTGTACTAGTTAGAGTTAGTCATATCGTGAGCTAAAGTTTGGAGCGGGTTGTTAAGATGGGTATGGTAACCTTTGTCCGTAGACGAGGTTCGTCCCGCTGGTTTCCCCAAAGGGGAGCCCCACCCCCTATATAACAATCCAAGTGTTCGTAAAGTAGCCTGAAGCATTTGGTGCGAGGGTCCAGTAGTTGAATTCTAGAAATTTTTGATATGGGAAATCTTGGATTGTTGGCTCCGGCACCGTGCTGGAGCATCTGCGAGGTGCACCGAGTTTAGATTAAATCAGTCCGTACTATTACAGTACAAATGTTGGTGGGTTAATCAAGGTTATCGAGTCGTAGAGTTCGAATATAATGGTTATAAGTTCGTGTAGGGTGTCTAGGGCCCCACAAAGGGGGATTCAGCCCCCAAATAAAGGAGCACAGATCGCAGAATAAACAAACAAAGGAGGAATGAAGAAGGATGAAAAGGAAGAAATAAAGAGGGACGATGGAAAGAAGGAGTTTGACTCAGAGGAGTAGGAATTTGACGTGTCCGCACCGGTGCTGGCCTCGGTGCGGTGCCGATTATTAATTATTAGTGTAATGCAATACAATGTTGGTGGCCTATAGTATGTTTTGGGTCGCTAGATTTCGACAGAATAATGGTTTCCAGAAACCCATCATAGAACTAAAAAATAAAGTAATAGAAAGATAAATAAATACATAAAATTTCTATTCTTTTTATGTTTTTTAACTTAAAAAAAATTTACGTTCTTTACATACCCTAAACAAGTGAATACTAAATCAATACCACCAATCGCAGCCCCCCTCCGGATGTAGGGATCCTGCACCCTGCCACGTCCCTGTCCCATGAACTTGATCTATTGATCTATTAGGTTAACAGCACATTTGGAGTATCATTTTTTGGATAAAACATAACACAAAGATCCTAAGTTTTTTTCCTAAAGACAGACAAATAATGTTGCAATAATAAAAAAGTTTTTCACATTAATAAAGCTTACTTAGCATCAATCTGGAACTTGACATATACCCCCATCAACGAGAAACTACACACATCTTAAACAGGGATATAAACTGGTAACGCCTAACAAGATTTCCATATTACACCAAGTAAAAGTAACTGATGATAGCAATACAAGAACGTAACCCTACTTCACTTTCCTATAGCAACCATATACGGCTGTTATTTTTACACATTAAGCTACTGGTAAAGTATTTAACAAAAGAATTACCATAAGTGTGTAACTTATCATACAGACCAATGAAGCGTATACTTCTAACGTAACAAGTTTTTCATATAATAGAAGTCAACAATAAACACTTCACCTAGAACTAACATCTACATGTACACCAACGGCAACATGCCCATACTTAGCAAGGAATGAAACTGTAACATTAACTAAAGATTCACATACCACCTACAGCATAATTCATTAAATGCATTATCTCTGTAGAGAACTTTACAAAAGGTCCATGAAAAGTTTTTCATCAATACCTATACAACCTTTAGCGCCTAGAATAAACAGACTAAAACATTAACAAAAGTTCCAATTACTGTACCAGCAAGTAAAGCTACGCTAGCATAGCCCATACAAGAATGTAACCTTTAAATTTCAGCACCTTTTTTTCAAGCCATATTCTCTACTCATATCGATGTTAATTTTGACATTAACAAATGTTTACGATACATCAAGAGTAGACTCCATCTCGGATTAAACATAGCACAAATGAGTTCTTTATATACAAACCAATCGAATATATGTCCAACAGTCGATAACAGAGGCTTTGTCGACTTATTAATCATACTAACATAGAGCATCAATGGAACGAGGCGAAACTAATGTCAACGGGTACAAACCTAACATCATCTTACCGTGGTCCTATATAAACTGTTACATTAACAAGTCCAGCCACTGTCGAATACCAGTAAAAGTAACTAACTTTAACATACAAACGTAACCTGTTCATCACTCTTTTTACTTCCAAGCATATCCTCTACCATATTATACGTAACTTACATTGACATCAGGTGAACACATTTATCAAATATTGTATCATATACCTGAACCGATTTATCATACGACCAACGAATATAGTGCAGAACCTAGCCAATAGTTATTTTTACAAGTATCATAGTCCGTATTTGAAAAATTTATCATAACCTTAACACACCTTAAACTTTTTAGACTCCGTCCCCTTTCAGAAAATACCAACTCGAAACATGAAATGATTTTATGCTATAACCTTTTGCATAAAAATGGATGCAATACTTATTATATTTTGAACCCTACTGACAAGGAAGACCACAAGCAGTTGTTAGCAGTCCGCCAAATTTGGGCGGGTTTACGATTAAATAATAAATGACACATCGTGGGGAATAACGATACTCCTCATGAAGATATCAACAACGCGTCTATAGATGCAGGTTCCACATCATCGTCATCAAGCACTTCCTCAATTGTTATCTAATATCGAAACTTTAGGGAAGCCTTAATGCTAATGAGAATTCTTTTTTTGATTTAATGTTATAATCGCCAATGCTACGAGATCATAACGTACGTACGGATTTGAACCAGTATCAGTTCAAAAGGGTATATATCTCCTTTAAAGACAACAACAACAACAACACACAACAATAACATAGCTTACAAAAGAAAGTTCTTTAATATACAAACCAGCGAATGATCAGTGCAACATAACAATGCGATCTTCACATTAATAAAGCTAGACATAACGCAGATGCATGTGTGACTTAAGGAAACATAGATGTACAACGACGGAATCTATCACGCAAAAATAAACAACGTATACATTAACAAAGTTCCATACTTAACAAGCAGTAAAAGTAACCTAAACACTGCGTACCAACGTAAACCCCGTATTTCAACATTCTTTTCCAGAGCATGATCTTCTACATATAACTGTATTTACATTAACAACTTGATTAACGGATAGCATTAGAGTTATCATGTCTCGTGATAAAATAGCGCAAAATGAGTTGTCTTACGTATACTAACCGACGACGATAAATGCTCACAAACAAGTGTTTTCAATATAAGTATATGCTGAACTATAGCGTCATATGGAAACTAAGAAAATAATGTAGAGAGAGACCAACTAACACAACTTAAGCACGAATAAGTGTTAACATTAGCAAAAGAGATCCACCTTAAACGAACCTTCTAAAGTAACTAACATCGCGCTAAAAACGTAACCTATTCACAACTTTTTCCAGCATATCTCTAACATATGTAAGCGTTATTCTTCACATTGACATAGTAATTTTTAACAAGGATTTATCATATCCTAACCAATTATCATACAGACCATCGATATATGGTAAACATAACAAAGTTTATCCAAACATAACACAACAAATAATAAGTTCTTTTTATATACTAACCGTTGAATATATGGCTTATACCAACAAGTTTTAGCAATCCCATAAGCTAAACATACTCGTTAAACCGCAACTAAAGGAATATAATGTACAAAGGCAAAACTTAACATACCTCGCGTAATGATACTCAGCTACAATCGCTGAAATTCCCACTACTTATCCAAAAGGTAAACGTACTAATCAGGGTCATATAACAATACCGATATTTCCACTTTTTCCGCATATCAACAACAGGTAAAACCGCAGTATTATCAAGCAAAATCCCTCAACAAAGTGACAATCTATCAAAACAGATACCAACATCCGAAACTACGAATTAAACATCATCTTCATCATCAGTGTCACTCGTTGAGTATAAACATCCAAATTGAAACTATGAATAACATAGACCATTAGCAAAATTCTAGGGGCCAAACCTAATATTACCTCAACACAACTTAAACCTAGGCTCCGTTTCTAAACCACATCATAGTCAGTTACACAGTAATGATCTTACAAAAACTCCCATCATTTCTCCTAACAACTCATGTGTTAATTTCTTCCAACTTTGGTCCATAGGTAATCATTCTAACATAACGTCACCTAACTTACGAATCAAAGCAGTTTCATTAATTCCAGAAAGTATCTAAAGCAACACATAACCTTCCGAAGAAAACCACAGGGGGCATGTGCTCGCCTTGTAACACACCTAACGCGTTTCATGAGGTACATGGAACATATTTTTATCCGTTGACGCGCCTATTTAAGACGCCGGGGGGTTCCCTTGATCGAAAATATCGATCTGTTCAAGCACTGTTAGATTAAGCACAGCGCATCATACAGAGGCGATTTGATACACTGTAAGCACGTGTAAGAGCACTACTTGGGGCCTCACACCAGAGGAGATGCACGAAAGAACCCATCTCGGGGTTAGCCCTGAGGGGGTTGGTAAGCGCGTAAGGCGGCACAGCCCTTTGGCTGAAGCCCATTATGTAACCAGGTAAAAGACGGCTATTATCTAACAAAATCCCGTTTAACAAAAGTTGACCAGATCTATCAAAGATAGACAGCATCTCGACCTATGATCTGACACATCTTCCATCAAAAAGTGGTCAAACACGTCTCTAATATAACATCATTGAACTAATGAAATAAAACGTAGGCATTAGCGAAAAATTCTCGGGCCAAACCTGACATTATCAACAAACGAACTTAAACCTAGGCTCACGTTTTCTAACACATCGTCGTCAGGTAACACAGTAATATCTTGACAGAAGAGGCTCATCATTTCTCTACCAAATCAGTGTTTATTTCACCCTGTCATAGTAATATTTAACATAAACGGTACCTAACTTAATGAATAAACAGGTTTGCATTAACCCAAGAGTATCTACAAGCAACACACCACATCTTTGCCGAGAGAAACCCAGGAGGGTGGTGCCCCCTGAAAGGGTGTGAATCTTGAGAGTGGGGGAATCACCCGAAGGGGTGTAAAGCGGGCATTACCTTCGAAGGAGGGTAAGGCCTCAGCCCTTGGGCTATTAACCTCTTCGAAGGCGTGACACTGGCCCGCTTGACACCCTTGGGTGATCCCCCCCTCTCAAAGATTGCACACCGCTCTTCAGGAGCGCGCGCATCCCCACGCGTTATTGTAGTTTCTCTCGGGATGTGTAGTGCTCTTTCTTGTCTTTAGATACTCGCCCTTGTTAAATCGAGCCTGTTTATTCATAAGTTAGGTACGTTAAATTTAAATATCTTAATATTGACAGGCAGTGAGGATTACACAGACTGGATTTCGGTAATGAAATGATCGAGTTATTAGTTGGTCAAAGAATATTACTGTGTTACTGACGAAGGAAATGTGTTAGAAACGTGAGCCTAGGGTATAAGTCTTTGTTCGGAGTCAGATGTCAGGTTTGCCCGAGAGATTTTCGCTAATTCTAACCGTTCTATTCATAGTTGCAACCATGAATGTTATACTAGAGACCGTGTGACACTTTGATGAAGATGAGTGTCCATTCATAGTTCAAGATGTCGGAATTTTGGAAAGATTGGTCCACTTTGTTAAGGGATTTTTGTTAGAATAATACGTCTTTTACTGTTCACTTAAGCGGCTATCAGCCCAAAAGGGCTGATGCCTTACAGCTTTAACACCCCTTCAGGGGTTACCCCGGAGGTCTTTCGTGCAATCTTCTGGGCTTGTCTCCAAGTCGTGCTTACAGTGCTTACAAGGCTATCAAATCACCTCATGTATGATGATAAAATTTGAGATTATCGATATGTAATGAAATTTCTGAAAGGGGGGGGGTCTAAAATAGGGTTAAGGATAAAAATATTTTCATGTTACCTCAATGAAAGCGTTAGGTGTTACAAGAAGCACACCCCTCTGGTTGTGATTCTCTCGAAGGTTATGTTGATTGCTTTAAGATACTGCTTGATTAATGAAACCTTGTTTTCATCTTGTAAGTCGTAGTGCGAGTACGTTTATGATAAATATTAGCTATGACAATGTGAAAATAGACACTGTTGTGTTAGAGAAATCGATGAGGTTCTGTGTAAGATATTCTGTATAACTGCGATGGATGTGTGTTAGGAAACTGGAGCCTAAGGGTTTTTAAGTTTTTGGGTTGGGTACCTGTAGGTTTGCCGCTAGAATTTTGCTAATTGTCTATGTTTTATGTCATAGGTTCAATTGATGTTATAACGTCAGGAACGAAAGTGCACACTTTTGATGAAGATGATGTTAATTCGTAGTTCAAGATGTTGTATCTTTGATAGATTGGACTCACTTTGTTGAGGGATTTGTTAGATATGCGGTTTTACCTGTTTCTGATCATGCGAGAAAAGTGGGAACGATTCGAGTCATTGTATGATCGCTATGCTAGCTACTTTACTTTGATAAGTAGGGAATTCTTCCCAGGATGTTATGCTGATTATTCATGCGGAAGTATGTTAAGTTCTTGCCTTTGTACTTATCATTCTCTAGTTGCGGAAGATAATGTTTAGCTTATTGATGCTAAAGCTTTGTTGGGTTAAGCATATATTCAGGTTACGTTTTGTAACTTATTTTTGTGCTTATGTTTGGATAACTTTGTTATGTTTACAATTGTTCGTTGGTCCTGTATGAAAATTGGACAAGATTATGATAAATCCTTGTTAAATATTAGTGTGTCAATGTATATATTTTTGAATATGTTAGAGATATGACTTGGAACAAGTGTGAATAGGTTCAAGTTTGTATGCGATGTTAGTTTACTTTAACAGGTGGTTAAGTGTGGGAGGCTTTGCTAATGTTTAACACTTTATTCGTGCTTAAGTTGTGTTAGTTTCTCGTTGTTGACCATTATTTTCTTAGTTCATATGAACGCTTATGGTTACTATATTACATATAAAACCTTGTTGATTATAGCATATAATTCGTGTGGTTAGTAATATAAAGAACTCATTTTGCGCGAATGTTTATCCGAAATGCTACTCTAAATGCTACGTAAAATCAGTTTATTAATGTAAAATTACATTGCAACGATTTCTAATTCTATGAAAAATATTGAATAGGTTACGGTTTTGTAACGCTGGTTAGTTACTTTTACTATTGTTAAGCATGGAACTTGTTAATGTTAGTTGTTTATTCGTGATAGATTCGTCCGTTGAATCATTGATTTTGCTTAGTCCAGCATGAGCTTATGCTTAGCTTTTGATTAATGTGAAACCTTGCTTATGTTAGCATATATTCGCCGGTTTGTATATAAAGAACTTATCTTTGTACTATGTTATTCGTTGTTGTTGTTTTATTGTTTGATCCTAATAGAATATCATACCTTGTTGAACCTGAGAGATATGGAGTTCATCTCGATACGTGCGTATTCTTGTCTTACTTTCTCTCTGATTTGGTTGATAGAAAGAACCTTATATATTTAAGCACTTTTATACACTAATGAATTCAAAAATAGAATAGTTTTTCGCAGTGTTGATAGCGCATAGATCATTCCCCGCATCTCTCGACTTGTCTGTTGATATGCTGTCAATGAGGATTTCGGTTTTTCCAACGATGTGTCATTTATATTAAATCGTAAAAAACCGAGAATGTGCGACGTGCTACATTGCTTTGTTGTTCAATTACGAGGGTCAAAATAAATAAGTATTGCCAGTACTTTAAATCGAATGGTTATAGCATAAATCATTTCAAATGTTTTAGACTTGAACTTTTCTTGAAGGGGACGGTGTCTAAAAGGAGATCAATGTTCATTTGGGGTAGGTCACTGATTCTATATGATTATAATACTATGATAAACTGTAAAAAACTTGGTAGTTGCAAATATATCGATTGGTCCTTAGTGAGTAAGTCGGTCAGGGTTCATGATACCATTTTTGTTAATAATTGATAGAACTTTAAAAAGTAAATTAAACGTTATATTTAGGAGAAAAACCTGAAAAAACTTTTGCAAAAAGTTAACGTTTTGGTATGTCAAAGTTAGATGACTTTACTCGGTATTAAGTTGTGGAAATTGTTAAGTTCACAGTGTTCATTAGGGAGTAAGATTTGGTTATGGTTTACCGTGTACAATTATTTTCCTGGTGTCATGTGAAATGCTATGTTAGCTATATTTTGAATATGAACAACTTGTTTATGTTAGCATATATTCGATCGGTTAGTATACGTAAAAGAAGACTCATTTTGTGCCCTATCGTTTTATCACGAAATGATACTCTAAATGCTACTTAAATCAGTTGTTAATGTAAATTAAAACATCGATAGATGTCTAGCAGATATGCGTGAAAAAAGTGTGAATAAGGTTACGTTTTGTATGCGTGATGCCTAGTACTGTTACTGTCCTGTAAGTATGGAAACTTTGTTAATGGTTAGTTTTTTATTCTAGCGTAAGGTTGGTATAGGTATGATGAAACTTCTTCCATGGACTTTTAAGTTTCTCTACAGAGATACTGCATTAAATGGAATAGTGCTGTAGGTTGTATGTAAATCTTGGGTAATGTTACAGTTTTATTCTTGCTTTAAGAATGGGGCATGGTTAGCTTTGTCATATTACAATGTCTTAGTTCAGAGTAACTGTTATGTTGAGCTTTGAATTAATATGAAAACTTTGTTACGCTTAGAGTATATTCATTGGTCGTGAGTATGAAAATTAGCACACGGGTTCTACTGGTTAACTTTTGTTACTATTACAGTCTTAATGTTAAACATAACAGCGATATGTTACGAAAAGTGTACATGAGGTGTAGGCGTCTTTGTATTCTATATAGTTTACCTTTACTGTGTTAAGTATGGAACCTTTAGTTATCGTACAGTTTTCTTATCTGTTTAGCTGTTTAGTCGTTTCTTCGATTTGTGGGTTATATTCCATAGTTCAGATGATGCTTCGAAGTAAAGCAATTTTAATTAATGTGAAAAGCTTTTGGTTCTGACAGTCAGACATAATATTGTCTGTCTTTATGTATAAAGAGACTTCGATTTTATGTTATGTTTATCCAAAAGGATATTCGAAATATTGAATCAATAGATCATAGGATCAATAGATCAAGGAGTGGTAGGGAGGGTACGGTGGGTGAGGGGGCCTGAATGGTGGGGTTTGAAATTTAGTGATTTTACCAGTAATTTGTTATAGAGAAACGTAAATTTTGCCTAAGTTATAAACATAAAAAAGAATAAGAAATTTTATTATATTTGAGTTTATTTAATTTATTCATTTATTTATTTTATTTCTTCGATGGTTCTGAACCATTTTTTTCGAATCTACCAGACCCCACACTAACATCATATAGGCCACCAACATTGTATCATTAACCTAATATCAAATATTTAATAAACTCGGCACCGCACCGGACGCCAGCCACAACCGGTGCGGCCGTCAACTCCTACTCCTCTGATGTCAGACTCCTTCTTCATTCTTTTCCCTCTTTTTTCTTCCTTCATCCTTCTTCATCCTCCTTTGTTTTTTGTTTTCATCTGCACACTCTGTGCTCTTATTCTTTCAGCTCGGGACCCTTAATGGGGTCCATAGGAACACCCTAATCAACGGACTTATAACCATCATATTTCGAAACTCTACGACCTCGATAACCCTTATAACACACCACAATTGTTTTTATTATACGCTGCTTATTAACCTCGGCCAACCGCTGGCTCCAGGAGCCGTGCCCGGAGGCCACTCACAAGATTCCCAGTATCAAGTAATTTCTAGAGAATTAACTCTGAATCCTCTCACCAAATTTTTCACTGATTTCGAACACTTCGATTTTTAATAGGGGTGGGGTCCCCGCCTTTGGGAGACACGGGGAGTGAACCTCGTTACGCAAGATTACAATACCCATTCACACCCCTAAATTTTTTCTAGCTCGATACGATAACTCTAACTTATATAGATATATGTCGGAGCGAGAGGTGCGGAGTGCGGTGCGGTGCGGACCCGGTGCAGTGTGCCATCGCACAGGTGCGGACCTCGGAGTTTGCAGAAATCAGGGCGCTGAAGGGTATTAAAAAGCACACGACCTCAGAAGTGATCCCCTTCGGAAACACTTCTTCGCACCGTAACAATAATATATAAATAATAAAGAATAATAATGTTGTTTTGTGTTATGTGTTATGTGCGTGCGCGCTCTCGCGCGCTGACCGCGTACATACTCGTCCCTGCGAGACGAAGATTTAAGCGCTCATAGCGTCGTAACCTAAATCTCGTTTTAAGGCCCTAAACTCACCCGCTCAGAGTCGAAGCAACAAAGGCGTAAGCGCCATATCGGCGTCCACCCTCGGGGGTTGACCCCTCGCTATCATCATCCTACAGACTTGAAAAATTTCCACGGATTCAGCTTATCCCAATACATAGATTATATCCACAGAATTTTAGACCTAAATAAACCTATTCCCTTCATATCGAAAGGTGGTCACGATCGCAGACCACTGTTCTCTGATACTACGCTTATATATATATATATATATTATATACATATAGGGTATATTACTATATATATAAAATATAAGGTATATATATGATATATATCTATATTATATGATAATTATATATATATAATATTATAATATAATATATATAATTATATTATAATTTAATACGGACATTTAAAGTGGTTGACGTTCCGTTTATGTTAGTTAGGTTTTAATTATTGGCGTGTAGTTTGGTTTAAGGTTAGGTAAAGTTTAGGGTTTATGGTAAGCTTTAGGCTTAAGTTAGTTTAGGTTAGGTTAACCCAACATTTATGTATAGTACCCTAAAATTTTGAAAATAACGATACATGAATTTATTTGATTTTTGCCTCCTCGGATGTCAACCACTTATCAAATAGCCATATATATATTATATATATATATATATATATATACTATATAATATATAATATATATCTATATAGTATATATTATATATTTTATATATATAGTACTAATATTATATATTTATTAATAATACTCTAAAAATAATTTAAAAATTTACAATTAAGATAAAAGAATCATATATAGTATATATATAGTATATTATATATATATTTATACTATAGTTATAATATATATAGGTATTATATACTATAGTATATATATATATATATAAACATATATATACATATATATATACGTACGATTATATATATATATTATACTATAATATATATATAAGTTATATAAAATAATCTATATATATATTTTATAGTATATAACTATATATATATAGTATCATATATATAATATATATATACGAAATATATATATATATATATATATCTATATATATATATATATATATATATATATATATATATATATAAATCTACGATATATAGTAATAGTATAACTATATATACTAATATATAATAAAATATAATAATAATAATAATAGAATAATAATTATCTTAAGGTTTATATAGCGTTGATATTTAAATGACATAAATAAATAATGATGAAAGATGTAGATAATAATAATAATAATAATAGTAATAAAATGAATAATAAATTAATTAATAAATAATAGAATAATTAATAATCATAATAATCGAGCGTAATAAGACTGATGAGCTAAAATTTCCCTACTGAATACATATAATCAGTAATCAAGAATATAGTAGTCGACTATCAGAAGTTAAAATCAAGTTAATCGAATATAAATAATAATAATAATGATAATGAAGTAATAATATATATAATAAGATAATTATAATATAACAGTAATAAATAAAATAACATAAAATAATAATTAAATATAATATAATACATAATATAAAATAATAAATATAATAATAATAATAATAATAAATAATAATAATATAATAATAATAATAATAAGTACAAGTAATATAATAATAATAATAATGAATGTACAGTGAATAATAATGATAATTAATAACTAATAATTAAGATTGAATAATGATAATAATAATTAATAAGTAATAATTATTATAGTGCAGCATAAATCATAAATCATAATAAATAATAATAATCAATATAATAGTATAATAGATAAATATATAAATAATAGATAATAAACTATATAATAATAATATAATAGATAATATAAAAATAATTAATAGTGGATAATAATAATATAAATAATATATAATAATAATAATAATAGATAATAATAATATAAGGCGAATACTGCTACTATAACCCAGTCATGAAATATTTAACATGATAAAGAAACGAATGCACAGACTCCAATTTGCTATTTTAATACGTTTTCGGATATCACAGCTTTTGGACAAAAGTTCCTCGACGGACCAAATCTTCGGTCCCTAAGATGGTATTTTTGCGCCCGAAAGATTCCTCACCGTCGGGTCCCTAAACTTCAGCATATACTATCAACTGTCTTTTTGTGAAGCCCTAAAACTAACAGACCCGTTGCGACAAATCTCTTACGGAAATTCTTACTGGCGGCACCTAATACCACATTAAGAATACGAAACTTAACTTGTCGTCACAACTGCTTTCAGTGTGGGGGCTTTCGTTTTTCATCATCTTAAAGGAACGCATTCCCGAAATTGCTTCAATCCTATGATCATCCTGATTAATCACTCCAAGTGCGGCAAGAGTGTCCACGCCATGCTGCCATAGGGGTAAGTCCCTCATAAATTAAGTTCGAAATCAGTAAATTATCAAAATATAAGAGAGTATTCTCACTCAGAACGGCAGGTTTCCCTCATGGTTCCTGACCTCAAAGCCTCTGGCGAAAGAACATCCTATTCATGGCAGTACATCTGCTGATCGGGTGCGTGTTAAAGACATTGAAATGTAATCCCTATCCCTGAAAACGATACTTCTCCAAGCTGTATTTGGGAACCTTTGTGTCCATTAAAGCAAGGTAGGGCCAGGCTGGTATCATCCAAGTCTTTTTTCGATATACACAATCTTTTCGTCTCCATGCTCTTTAAATGACATTGTTCAACTCTAAGCTACGTTACAAGCTTCACATATATAATAGGTAGGTATGAGCTATCGCATAGTATTATACATGTATAGTTATAAATAGAGCCTAATATAATAGGGCTCAGTAATGCGAATAATATAGTATATTATGAAGCTATAATATACATATAGTCAACGTATAAAGGATTATATATATACTTTGATATGTCTCTTCTATCAGTATATTGATAATACATATATTCATATATATATATAGTATATATAGTAAAAATAATACTGTTTCTGATATAAATAAATAATATATATATAATATATATATAATATAGATTGTGTGCGCGTGTGTGTTGCAGAGGAAGAGGCCAAATCTGTAGTGGCAGGAATGTTGGGAATTATCTCTTCTTCTTTATCCACTGCACAGGTAGTCGTTTGATTGTAGTTTTGATAGCTCCTCTCGTATTTCAGGTTTGATAGCTCCTCGTATTAGGCTTCGTTTATACGTTGAGGGGCCTAAGTATCTACAGGTAATCGGGATTACACCTTTCACTGTTGAAGCAGCCTTCTTCACCAGCAAGAGGGTGTATGGATATGCTTTTATTGATAATTCTAGGCTAATGAATCTTCAAAATATGCTGTTAACCCTTTTAATAGTTATTTCTTTAATGTAAGGTGTTAAAACAGCTTTAACTTTTGGTTATTTTATTAAATTTATATTCAGATTATATTCAAACCTAGAGTAATGCGCAATGACATTTTAACAATTTTTTATTCTACTTAAATCTCTCGCTTACCTGCAACTAAATTCAAAAACCAATTTTATGTATTCAGCGAGAGAGAGAGAGAGAAAGAGAGAGAGAGAGAGAGAGAGAGAGAGAGAGAGAGAGAGAGAGAGAGAGAGAAACAAGCGGGAAAGTTAGAAATCATTTTTTAAATAAAATAAAACAACGCTAAGTATAATATAAATAATTGTTTAATGAATAAAACATTATAAACAATCCTTTAACAATAAATTAATTTTATTCTAACATATATTAAAAGTAAAAATCCTATATAACACAAATTTATGATTAAAAGAATTGTAAAATATAAATATTCTTTGCACACAAGTTGAGCTGATATTTTGTTTTCTATGATTTCCCACTTTTTTATAATTTAAAAAAAAAAAAAATTTAAATTTAAAAAATATACTTTAAAAATCAATTATCTTATATCTTATATAATATTTTCAATTATTTGACAATACTACATACACTTCGCGCCCTAAAAACAGAGCACTTTAATCACTAATTTAAATTAAATTCACCTTATTAATCACTGAAGACGTACCCTACGCATTGTGTTGCCTCAAAACACTAAAGTATATTCCCGCTGTTTACTAGATGAAGTGACCGTCTGTGAAGGTGAATCATCATCCGATTTAGGAACCATCTGCGAAGGCGAATTATCAGCCGGTTGCGGAACCATCTGCGAAGGCGAATTACCAGCCGGCTGAAGAGCAGTCTGCGAAGGCGAAGAGAGTACAGCAGGCTTCAATCGACTAATCGAAACGACATCCATCCTTCCATCAAGAAGTTGTATCTTGCAGCATCGATTCATCCGTTGAAGTACCTTGTAAGTGTCAGAATAAGATGCTTGAAGAATCCTCCGAATGCGATCGACTAGAAGAAAAACATGGGAACAGGTTTGAAGTTCGATAAGAATGCATGATGAAACACTGGAAGGAGAAGAGGTGGTAGCTATCAAAAATCCAGTTGTTTCATGTGAGCCATAAATTTTATCATGAAGTCGTAGTAAGAAAAGTGTTCTGTCCCTTTTTTAAAAATGTGCTTGGAGAAGTTAACTAAGAATGACTTGTTAATATGTAATAAAATTGTGGGTAAAATTTTTCTTCTTTTTTATCTTTTTTTTATATTATGACTGAAAAGGAGAGAATCTGGAGTCATCAGGGATAACGAAGACTTAGCATGATCACCTGGAATGAAGAGAGTCAACAAAACTAAGTTTTTTGTTTTCTGAGACGCCCAATGGATTTGTAACAAAAAACTCTTAACCACTGAGTATCAAATGTAATTATTACATTAAATTTCAAAATATTTAATTCTAAGAACAATCTTGCATGCACAGGGTGGTAAAGCCCGCTTCTCCGGAGTTTCTTATAAATAAAAGTTTGTGATACAAAAAATTTTCATAATCACAAATATTTGATAGTTAATCGGTGAAAATTCTCACTTCAAGCTGTGGTCCTCTAACATTTAGTAAGAACGATTGAATAAAGAGGATTCCAAAATCTTGTAAAATAATCAGGTTACATTCCTGGCAAAAATTGGCTTATTATTTGCGCGCAACAGACCTTTAATTTCCAAAACATTGATTTTAAATTGAATAAGTCGTTTTAGTATCAACCTAAATATTGAAAAAATTTGTGGTAGATGTCTCTTTTTAACGGTATTTCTTCAGGGCATTTAGTTGTATTGTCCTTTGAAAAAAATTTGACGGAGGTGTAGAATGTTCATCATGAAACCTAACAAAATACCATACCTGGCAACAGGAAAGTATGGATGTGCAGTAAAAATAAGATCTCCACCGAAGGTCGTATTTATGCACTGCTAACAAAAAGTAGTCGTAGTGACTATTGTTATTAAGATTATTTAGTTATCCATGTGGTAACTAATAGGTGCGTTTATTAAGATTTATGAAACATTGTTAAATTGCCTTTTATTAATGACAGTTTAACAATAGCAGAAATATAGAGCTGAAACCATAATTCTTGAGTATGTCTAACTGATCCATGTTAGGTATTACGCCAAATACATAATGTTTTATAAAATGGCAGGAGAAGCCCTTAACTCCACGAATGAGGACATCTGATAAATTTTGAAAGAATCTGTTCACGACAAGTTTTTGGCAAAATGTTGCTGAAAAGTTTAGGAGGTTTCACACCATACTTGAAGATTATTTATCTAGCAGAGTGTAAGAATAAAGACGAGGATAAAAAGTTGAAGTTTCTTCATTTGTTGATTTAAGACGAGCGATGGCAGCTAAATCGAAGGTATCTACTTTTACCGAGGATATCCGGGAAAAAGCATCTCCCACAATGTTATCTGCCCCTCTAAGGTACGTCATTGAAGAGACATATTCTTTTGACAGAAAAATGACGTTGTTGTCGATCACTTTTTTTCTTGATTCCTACGGATGAAAGCTGAAACCAGAGGTTTTTGATCAGTGCACAAGATAACATTTCTTCCTTCTAACATGTGCTTGAAACGAAGAACAGAATAGTAGTAGGTTGCTAGAAATTCAAGGTCGAAAGCTGAGTATTTTCGTCGCTGTTCTGATAGCTTTTTGCTGAAAAAATCTATAGATACTGGCTGTCCATCAATCACCTGAAGAAGAGCTGCTCCTATAGATTTCTGACTGCTGTCCGTCACAAGTTGAAGATAGGTTACATTTGGAGGAGAAAATGGAAGAGTTGTGGCGTTTTGAAATTGATTCTTTATTTCACCAAAGGCATCTTCTTCTTCTGTAGTCCAAATGAGAGACATCTTTTGGATGGTGTTTTGCTCTTTCGGATAAAGAAAAGACGAGCTTTGCAAAACATGGGATAAAACGGCAGTAGTATCCAATCATTCCCGAGAATCTTCTAAGAGCTGCTGAATCTCGAGGAAGAGGATACTTAGAAATTTCGGACATCTTTTCTGAAGGAGGAGAAATTCCATCTGAAGAAATATGATATCCTAAATCGTTAGGAGGTGACTTGTAGAATTCAAATTTTTCTAAGGAAATTTTGAAAGAATATTATTGAAGAAGCTTAAAATTTGTCATGAGATGTTCTTCATGCTGTTCTGGAGTTGATGGAAAAAACATCAAGTCATCAAGATAGACGTAAATAAATGAGAGATGTCGTAAAGAGGAGTCCATTATTCTTTGAAAAATGGGTCCTGCGTTCTTCAAACCAAATGGCATAAAAACATATTCAAAGTATCCGAAAGGAGTTGTCATGTCAATCTTTCCAATGTCCTCCGGTCTTATTGGAATTTGATGATATGCATTCTGAATTCTATTTTGCTGAAGATTGCTGATCCGTGTAGACGGTATGAGAGACTTTGAATGTGAGGAAGTGGATATCCACATCTTTAAGTTATTGCATTCAAAGATCTGTATACCTACAAGGCTCCCTCCACGCGCGCCTCCAAGCGGAGTTTTCTTTGGCACCAGTAGAGTGGAGGCTTGTTGAGAAAGCCCAACGAAGAAGCGCGGGAGGTGATGAATTTCAGGTTATCTTTCATCAATCGAGAGAGAGAGAGTGTTGAATTCTGCTTTTGCTGCTTTTAGTTTATCTTTAGAAGGACGGCTAGGTTTTGCAGATGCTGGAGGAGAATCATCAGCCTGTATTTAGTGAACTAGTCCTTTTGGATTAACTTTGATGTACGTCAAGTCAATATGTGAAGTTAAGAAGGGAAACTCCTGAAGCAAAGATGAGGTGTTGGAGCCCTCATTGTTATCGTCTATTTGTAATGAAGGAACTTCCTCGGAAGAGACTTGAAGAGTGGCCAGAAGAGAAGTCTTAGTGTCTTGCAGTTTTTTTCTTCGCACAATCAATGATTAAGTTGTAATGGTGTAGAAGTCATCCATGCGTGAAGAGGCAACGTCCACAGCCGAATACTTGGCATTCGCGGAGACTCATCCGGCAACACTGTCTGAAAAGTCCCAAATTAATTCGTCCGTCACGATTATCGACAACTCTCTTTCCTATTCTCTGACGAACCTTCTCGATCGTTATATATGTCCTTATTTCATCATCAATTAAACAGCCAAGGAGTCATAATAAATCCCTACCTCACTCTACTATTAATATTTAAAATTGACTTTCAACTTCATTTATTCTTACACACGCTTCACTATCGATATATTATACATACTTTTGATTCTATTCAGGAGCATACCATCAACACTATATATAATTAACAC
>JABUQX010039005.1:0-12891 GCA_015478945.1 Trachelipus rathkii
TAAGGTTGTTATAAAGGTGTAGTTGTAGAATAAATAACTCAAAGTTAAATTACGGAAGGTAACTTTATAGTATACATACACTATCATTTTAAGGTATATTATGAGTTACCTATACAGATAAAAATAAAAGTAGCGTCAGAATTCGTCAGCCAGATATAAATATCCAACTATAATCTATCATCAAAAACCTTATTATTATCATATTAGTGGGGCCTTAGATATAAACGTGTTATTTTCAAAGGCCGAAATTATTCAAAGGTGTCAAAACATCAAAATGGGTATGCTAAATGACTCTAAATAGGGGTATTAAAATAAGATAATATATATAAACGACTATAGTAGATTGATACGCATATCCTGTCTTAGGTACGACTACCTTCTCCGAACGGGTTAGCTACAATAAACTAAGTGAGTAATATTTATTAAAATATAAATTATATATATATAAATAATATATAATACTCACAGAAAGTTTCAGATTTCACTCATTAAAAAATCTAATAAAATATAAATAAATATATTAAATAATATAAATTAAATAAATAATAATATATAATATATATATTATAATATCTATATATTATATTATATATATATGATATATATATAATTAATTAATTATATATATACTATAATATATATATATATGATATTATATTAGGTAACAACATGCATAAATTGGCATTTGTTACTATATATACTTATGATAATATATTAATATATAATAATATTATGTATAAATATGATATATATAATATATTATTATATATATATATTATAGTATATATATAGAATATATTATATATAGTAAATTTAAATATATATATATAATCATATATTATTATATATAATATATTAATTATATATACATATCTATTAAATATATAATATTATAATATATAATATTAATATATATATTATATTATAAATATAATTTTATATTTATTATATAAATATAATATTATATATATTATATATATAATATATCATTATAAATTATTATATAATATATAATTAATATATGATATAATTATATATTATATATATTATATATAATATTATAAATATTATATATATAAACATATATATATATTATCATATAATAAATATATAAATATATATATATACTAACACACACACACATATCAATTATTAATATATTAATATATTAATAATTAATTATAATATTATTATATTATATATATATATGTTATTTAAATATTAATGTTATATTATAGTCATATATATTAAATATATGTATATTCTCTTGCTCTTCCAATAACTTATGTGGAGATTTTTACATTTTTTCTTTTACACCTTGCATTTACACTTGGTTATTTATATCATATATACTTAATATCTTGTTTTATTTTATCACCTGCTTTTTTACAACTTTATGAGTTATTAATGCTGCGCTTTTCATCACATTATAATCTCTGCTTGCTTTACTACTTTGCTTTATTAAAACCTTGCTATAGACACACATCTACTTATGCTATATTATACTATTGCTATATAGGTGATTAACCCTTTGTCTTATTACATCGTTATGCTTTACACTCATTATTTGCCTATATTATTAAACATATTATGACTTTTATATCTTCCTTTTACTACTTGCTTTTACCCTGTTATTATCTATTGCTTATACATCTTGAATTATAATACTACTTGTCATTTTGAAAATTACTTGCTTTTATATATATGTACATATTGCTATTTTATAATACATTTGCTATTTTATAATACCTTTTCAGTATTCTATCGTGATGATTAATATTTTTTTTTTCAGTTATTTCTCTAATTAAAAATATAAAAATATATCGTCTGGCAACATCTAAGGTTCAGTTTATTTATAAATTTTCAGCTAAGATTTAATATATGCTTATCCTGTCTATTGACCTAACTATATTATATATAATATATTGATATATTATTAATAATAAATAATATATTATTAATAATATATAATTATATATAACTTAAATATATTATACTATTATATATATTAATATATAATATACACTCTTATAAATATAATATATATAATAATATTAATATTATTAATTAGTTATATATATTATATATTATATTATAATATTGATAATTATATATATATTTATATTAATATATTATTATATATATAATATATATTGATATTATAATATAATATATTGATGGCGTACTTTTTATAGAAATATAGATTATTAATAATGGTTTAAGTTTTTATTTTTTTATTCTATGCTCTTATTATGTGTTATATATATATCCCCAAATTTTTATCGCGAAGCATTAAAATTAATTGGTAAAAGGCTAACATTGTTAATAGAACATTATATCAAATTACCTTAAATAATTAAAATTATATATATTTATTGAAGTATTATTAATATATTATTTATAACTATTCAAATGATATTTCTTAAACATATTATTTAATATTTTAATTTCATAAATTTATATTTAACTATTTATTTCACATACTTGACTTTGATAAATAAGATTAGGGTATCATTTATTATTATAATATATAATTTTTTTCTTGCAAATTATATTTCGCGTGTTTGATGCTCAAGATATATTTTTGTATATATTATTTTTTTTTTTTTAAATATAACATAAATAAAATAAGAAATGTTTTGAACACTTTGAGAAGATCTCATTTGAAAGTTTGGATTTGACATAACTTATCTAATACAATATAAAATCTAATTTAGACGATTGAATGGTTTCCACTTTGGCTTTTTTAATCTTGCTTTTAACAAATTGTGCTTTTACTAACTCTTGATCTTTGACACTTTTGACTTTTGTCAATTGAGCATTATTACACTTGCTTTAACTATACTTTTTAATATCTTACTTTTACACCTTGCTTTTACACTTGCTTTCACCTTGATTTTTAACCTTGTTTTACAACTTGTCTTATTAAACAACTTGACTTATTACACATGCTTTTACTAACTGATATATATTATATATATATATATGATACTTGCACCCTTAATTAATGCTTTAGAACTTGACTTTTACAGCTCGCTTTTAACCTTGCTTATACTCACTAATCTTGAATTTTACATACTTGCTTTATACAGAACATTAGCATTCTTGCTCATTACAACTCTTTTTAACATACTTTGGAGCTTAAGCTCTTGCTGTGAAGAATTGCTTAGACATTTAGTCATTTTAACGCATTGCTTTTACACCTCTCTGCTTATAAGAGTAATTCTTTCTCTTTAAACTACTAATGTTTCTGTTTACTCTTTTGCAATGTATACATCTAGAAGTCTTAAGCAATACAGGTGTAGCCTTTGTCTCTTTCTACTAATCTCTTAATATTATATAACATATTATACTATTCTTACTTTATCATATTTATGCTATATAAATATATCATATATATATAATTAATATTAATATTAATTATTATTAAAGTAGTTAAAAATAATTATATCATAATTAATATATATATATATACTAATAACACATCTATTATTAATTTATAATATAAAATTAGTCAGAGATTTTACATAAGTATATAAAAAGCTTATTTAGCTATGATTAGTATATATAAATATAGTATATTAATATTTTGAAATCACTTAGTATTCAAGTAAGAAATATATATAAATTATAATATTAATATATGTTACAATATATATTCATATTATATATAAATAATTATTTTAATTAATTATATATATTTAATTAATATATATATATATATTATATATATATATATATTAAAAAAAACAGAAAAGAAAGACATACAGAACATACATATGTATAATTAAAATAATATAAATAAATAAAATAAATTACAATTAAATCTAATAATAAAATAATAAATATAATAATATATAAATATGAAAATATAAATATAATAATAATAATATAATATTAAATAAATAAATAATTAAATATATACTAATTAATATACTATATTTATCTATATACTATTATATATATATAATAAGATATATATTAATATATTATATATGATATTTAATATAATATTATATATTATAATATAATATATATATATTATAATTTATTATATATTTAATAATAATATTATATATATATATTTTAATATAATATATAATTATTTATATATATATATTAATAATATATATATATTTTATAAGTAATTTTATGGTTTATGTGATAAACAGTTTGTATCATGAGAGAATAAGATGTAATGATATTTATGTATACAAGATTCAATAAAAATAATAAAATAATGATTTCCCAATTATTATTTAATTATTTTAGTTACATATTTCTATATATACTACTGGCTGGAACGAAGTTTATCTATCGTACAGTATATATAGTATATAGCGATATTATATATAAATATTATATTATTATTACTATATTTACTATATATATTTACCTTGATTTTCCCTTTCTTTTACACCTTGTTTTACATCTGCTTTTAAAAGGATGTTACACTTGCTCTTACAGTTTTGCTTTTAAAACTTGCTTTTATTATGGAGTGCTCTCACAACTTGCTTTACACTTTGCTTTTTTACACTTCTTTTACACATTGCTTTTACATCTTCCTTTTAAACCTTGCTTTTACATCTTGCGTTTTTACACTGCTTTTACACCTTTGTTTTACACTGGATTTACATCGTGAGTTTACACCTTGCTTTTACCCTTTGCTTTTATACTTTGCTTTTTACACCTTGCTTTTATAACCTGCTTTATATATTTGCTTTGAAGGTTTACACCTTGCTTTTTACACCTTGCTTTAACACCTTCCTTTTAATATCTTGCTTTTACACTGCTTTTAAACCTTGCTTTTCACCCTGCTTTTACAACTGCTTTCAACTTGCTTTTACCTTGCTCTTACACGTTGTTTTACTACTTGCTTTTACACATTGTTTTTACATCTAGCTTTACACTTGCTTTTACACATTGTTTTAACATTGCTTTTACACCTTGTTTTATCACCTTGCTTTTACACTTCTTTTACAACTTGCTTTTAAAACTTGCTTTTACATTCTTTTAAACATTACTTTTACACTTGTTTTAACTTTGCTTTTACAACTTGCCTTTACACCTTGCTTTTCACTTTTGCTTTTAACACTTGCTTAACCTTGCTTAAATATCTTTGCTTTTAGCCCTTGCTTTAACACTTGCTTTTACACTTTAACACTTGCTTTTACACCTTGCCTTTGTAACACTTGCTTTACATCTTTGCTTTTACAACTGCTTTTTCATACACTTGCTTTTACAGCTTGCTTTTCCCTTGCTTTTACACTTGCCTTTTACACCTTGTTTTTTTACACCTTGCTTTTGCACATTGCTTTTACAACTTGCTTTTATCACCTTGCTTTTTAGCAATTACTTTTATCAACCTTGCTTTACATTGCTTTACACTATGCTTTTACACCTTGCTTTTACATCTTCTTTTTACCACTTGCATTCACTTTGTTTTGTTCACTCTTGCTTTACACCTGCTTTTACACCTTGCTTTGACAACGTTGCCTTTACATCTTGCTTTTACAACTTTCTTTTACACCGTTGTTAAGCACCTTGCTTTACACCTGCCTTTATACCTTTGCTTTTCATCTTGTTTTTACAATTTTTGCTTTTTACACTTGCTTTTTACCTTTCAGTATCTTCGATTGATGTATTTTTTTCAGTTTTCTAATAATAAACCTTTAAAAACGTCGTCTGGCAAACATCTTGCTTTACAACTTGCTTTACATCTTGCTGTTTACACTTGCTTTCCCTTGCCTTTTACATAAACTTGCTTACACCTGGCTTTTTACATTTTGCTTTACAACGTTGCTTTTCGAACCGGCTTTTACACCTTGCTTTTACAACCTTGCTTTTACACCTTGCTTTTACATCTTTCTTTTACACCTTGCTTTTACATCTTTTTTGCAATTTGCTTTTACACCTTGCTTTTTACACTTGCTTTTATACCTTTTATATCTATTCGTTGATGATCTTTTTTTTTTCTAGTCTCATTTAAGTGGCTAGCGGGACGGGTGTTAAACATCCCTGCTTTACATCATGTTCTGCTTGCATTTTCGCCTTGAGGCCACAGCTGCATAGGCACGCTAGCCGTAGCCCTTGCGTTACACGCTTTGCTTTTGACTATTTGCTTTTACTACTTGCTTTTACCCTTTTGCGTTTCCGCTATGGGCCCTTTAGCACCCATGCATTTTATATTGCAAAAGTTTTCAAGACTTTTTTTTAATAATTTGTTTTCTCCTTCCAGTATTCTGATAAAATTTAATTAAAATTCCCCAATTATATTCTAAAATGTTTGATCCGTAATAAAACAAAGTTTGAATTAAATATTGTTAAAATTGACCTGTTATTTAAAATTAAGTGGATAAAAGGTTTCTAATCCATTAACGTATATATGGTAAAGAAAAAATAAAATGATTATCGTCACAACAAACGACGCTGGAATGAAGATGACTACAGTCTAATTTGTTTCGGATTATTGAATTGATCTTTGTAAATGTGTCTTAATGGGGTTTGAGTTATGGTTATAGGAATGCTCTTGGTTAGATATTGAATTCTACTTATCTCTTAGTACAGAACTGCTTGAAAAGCGTTTTCCTCAAACAATTTGTGTGAAAGAAAGATTCATGGTGTCTGTGTTTGGGAAACTATACTTAATATTGTCGTGGAGCTCTTCTAAGTGTATTATAGTAGGGTGTATTTTAGTGCATAGATTGTTGTCGAACAGTGTCGAAGTAATAACTTCTTGTCAGGAGCATTTTGAATAAGTATACATCATTCGTGTTTGACAACTAATAGGTGGGTTGGGTTGGCTAACTAGGCTATGTTCAACATATTTCAAACAAGTTGTGCCGGTGATTTGCTTTCAAGTCGATTGAACCTAGCCTATTAGATAGGGCTTATGTTGAATCTAGCCTATTGGATGAGGCCTATGTTAATAAACCTAGCCTATTTGAATGAGGGCTATGTTAATAATTGATGAGGCTATGTTAATAATTTAGCCCTATTTAGAATAGGGCCTATTAATAATTCAATTTTGGCTTTTTGATGTATTTCTTTTAAGTAATATTGATGACAGCTTAATAGTATAATACGCAATCGTGTATATATTTAATATAGGACTGTGCATAAATAAAAAAAAAAACTGAATTGAAAAATAATTTTGACCTAATCATACTAGGCCTAATTCAGTGTAACCTAAGGTAACGTTTTGTTTTAAAGAGCCTTTTATACATTATAAAATATAGCTTATTTGTTATATTTTGTGATATTATGGCCTTTCATGAAGAGGTTAAACTCCAATTTTTTATACAATTTTAACATTTAAGAAGTTTTTTCATTTTTTTTTTTGGTACTATTTATCTTTTCTAAAACGGCATGACTTTCTGTAGTACTTTCATTAATCACTACTTAAACATAAATCAACTTTAATAGGCAGAGAGCTACTAATCAAATTCTAAAATAACTATAGCTGCTAAAAAACTTGACAATTTAAAATGATGGTGCTTTGACTAAATTATTTGTTTATATTCTCAGATATGGTGAAATGAACTTGCTTATAACTCATCTTGATTCTGATGAATATTGTTTATTTCCAAAATGATTTTTGATATAGTAGAAAAATGATAACTTTTTTTTTTTCGCAACGTGGCGCATGATGATTATAAGTGGCGCAATGCTACGGGCTCCTTTTTGGGAATTTATATTTTAACTGGGCTACGTCTGCTATTTCTTAAGAATTTAAAAAATCAAAATTAAAAAACATTGATTTCCCTAACTTTTTAATCAGAAGATTAAGAGTATGTACAAATATTGCATTTACTTGCTTATTTAAGCAAGTCTCATCAGGAAACCGTTTTGCTGTGTTTGTGAAAGTACTTTCAAATAATATGTAGACTGATTTATAGATATAAAACACAGCATCAGAATAACATAGAAGAAAAAATGAAGCTTGTTCTTGGGTCCGAGTTACGAAAAGAATATGTGACTAAGAAAAGGAAGAAATCAGAAGATGACAAAATATTTTGCAAGAGTGTATTGAATATTCGCGCGACCGGATAGAAAAATATTACATTATTAATATTGGCTAAAAAAATAAACGCTTTTTCTGCGGGGAAGAAATTTATTTAGCTTGTCTCAAAATATTTGATCGACATTTCGGTAATAAGGGTATTGAAAGGAAAGCAGACGAAAGTGCTATATCAAGGCAGACAGTTACGAGATATATAAATTAAATTTATTTCATCATTTTTTCTCCAAATCCCAAACGATGGGCATTACTTAAGATTCCTTTTATACAAGCGTTTAAAACGCATATAGTTAGAAACGTTGCGCTGACGCTACTTAAATAGGTCAATGTACTTCCACCTTTTTAAGTCTTTGAAGAACTCATAGATGGAATAATGTACATTCACATCGACTCAACATATTTATAATGGAAAATCAATACCTCAAAGATATGAATAATAATACCCATTTATTGCTGTGGCCGGAAGAGCGCCGTTGTAGTACAGTCAATGGCATTTTAAAATCATCTGTATTCAATAATACTAGCATTATACCAAAGCACTGTGTGGAAAAACTGTAAATATCAATAATGTATGCTACGGTTGTTTAAATGTTAATATTAGGCAAGAGCAATTAAACACCGAAATTCAGAAATACTGTGAATTTGAATACTGTGATTTGAAATATGGTGAGCCTTCATTGAGAAGTGCGCTGGCTTTCTAAAGGAAAGGTTCTGAGTAGAGATTTTGGTAATTAAAAAAATGCTGTTTCTAATTTTTAGACAGGGAAATGAGCTACCTGATGAAAGAACCCATAATTCACACACAATCTTCGCTATTTGATTTGGGGCATTTTTTTAGTTGATGTTACTAGGCATCCCATCAATGATCTAAATTTAAAACTACAAGGCAAGAATATTTTTTCCAGTTTATAAATAACTAGTATTCATTTAATCAAATTAAAACCAGATTCAATCTCAGTTAGAAAATGAGGATTTGAGTCAATTTACACACCTGAAGAGCAGAGTGATGTGCTCTGGATAATAGCAATTTTGTCTAATAATATTGAAAAAATAAGATGATTGCAAAGGTCCTTTGAAAGTCGTTTTCCAATGATTTTTCTAAAGAAGAAAACTGCAATGGCTCGCATTTGTAATCCATTCTGACTAGTGAAAAACGTATGCAGAATGCCTAGTAACATTACAAATGGAACTGATTGATTGAAAAACCAAATTCATAATTAAAAATGAAATTTGTGAGCCTTTGCAGAATCAAAAATCTGAATATATTAATCTTCTGGAGTTTTTCCCTGTGAAAATTTCGGAGCTAAGAATATTGCAAAAAGTTATATATGTCGGTTTGAATGACTACAGAATGTGACAAGCTTTTTTTCATCATGAAATTGAATTAAAAGCAATCAATGGTCTTGAATAAGGTGACTCAAATTTGAAGAATTACTCTGCTGTCTCGTCGATTTACCGACCAAACTTGAAAGAACTAAGGATCAAACGGGTTCAAAAGTACCATTAATGCAAGTAATGCTAATGTGTTGTAATATAGTAATTGTTTTACATAAAATAATTAAATATAAATCATTTTAAAAATGTTATTTAATTTATTATGAGTTGTATGGCGCACCTGAACTCGTCTGTAAAAAAATTGGCACATGGTATGCAAAAGGTTGGCCCCTCATAAATAAAAACTTTTCTTTATGAAAGAATTAGAAGTACTGGTGGCAGGGGATTTGTCGTCAATCCAGTAAAGTAGATTATTTTCTGACTCTAAAAAAATGTGCCTAATGAGAGTAATACAACAGACTTTTTTAGATTTATTTCTAAATTTAAACTTTTACATCAAAATTAATTTTGTTACTGTGATACTCTTGATGTCAGGTTCAAAATAATTGAATTTTCTAATTTTCTAATAAATTTAAATAACATCTGAATAGGAAATAGAAATAATTTAACTTATTCTGTTAAAATGACTTTATCTATTTGGGTATCTAAAAGGTTATGCTTACAAAGTTGTTAGCCATTATAACAATAAGAGACGAAATTATCACATAGTATAGATTTCTAAAAGAATTTTGGATAGAAGATTATATCTATAAATGATATATGAATAAACTTCTGGAATTGAATCCTCCATATGTTATAATAATGATTTATTATACTAAAATCTTTGTTAATGAAATTAGATCCATGATATATGAGCTAAAGGGTTATGATTTAGATTTTTTGATACCTGACACGCCTGGTTGTGTATTGTTAAGCAACATAGTTTTTAAGAAATTGCCTAGAATTTTTAAATCTGAATTAGTGCATAAGGTAGGCTCCAACTTTCCAACTTTGGGCCAATTGTTTGAGTTATGAAGTAGTAAACACTTTGTGTACTGTTTCTAGGACAAAGAAAGATAATGCGCAAGAGGCCTAAAACTAAAACTACAATTAAAATCTGAAAGGCTTCTCCATTAGTTTCTTTGCAAACAATTAAGACTACTGCTACTGCCGCAAAAGGTGTCATGATAGTAATCGAGCTAGTGTTCTAAAGCTCAAGTGTAATGTAATTTTTGTCAACAAAAAAAGGGTCCTCCTTAAAATGCGATAAAATATTACCACAGAATAGAGAGTTGAGCGAAAGTGTAACCTTTGCAACTAGTGTTCATGTATAGGTCATCAGGAAAGTAATTGTTTTGGGAAGGTAGATTGAAATATAACTGTTTTAAATTTTTTTGTAAAGCATATATCATATAAACAGCTTTCGTCCTGAAAACTAATAATGGTCAGTCATCTATTATTTTGTATGAGTATAATTTGGTTACCCAGCTATTATCTCCAATTATTAGGGTACACAAAGGGTGACAGTTCGAGTGTATTATCGATTCAGGATACAAAAGTCATATTTTATTAAAACCATCCTAAAGATTTTTGAGCGATATTGACAAGTTCATGATAGATTATAATGTACAAACCTTTATAGGTAAAAACATCGTACTTTTAAACAAGTTTTGTTAGGTTTCAAATATGATTGCACAGACAAAGTATTTAGTATGCGTTCTTAATAGACATACTTTGTCTTGAATTGAGTAGATGGCGTAATGAGCCATACAAAATTTTAGCAACATAATTAGCTTTGCAGATTCTAACCTTTTATTAATGATGTAATTATAGTAAATTTCATTTAGTGATTACTAGGTATGATCATTCATAGTTTGTCATCTTTATATATGATCATGAAGGAGCAAGCTGTTTTCAAATATGTGATAAGTTGGTGCCTCAGTCTGTACAATAATTTTTTAACAAAACTCAAAGAATAAACAAAAAACAAATACTTACTCAGTTGGGTAATGAAGAAGTGGAAACGGTTAGTGATACAGTTGTCAATTTTCATAACCCAGTGAAACTTTTTTATCAATTTGTAAAAATAATTAACTAAGTGTTCTCTGGGGTAAGTAAGATGAATTAATCTAATCGGTATCCTCATCTATCGATGAAAGTACTCTACTTATGATGATTATATGGTAGATAAATTTAAACAAGGTATCTTATTCAAGGACAATCACTATTAGTGTGAGATGCTGATGGAAGAAGATTAAACAAATCCTAATAATTTACATGGGTCATAAAAGTTCTAATAGGTTTATGCAAAGATATACAAGTGTTCGAACAACATCAAAAGGATGGAATCATTGATCAAATTAAACACAAAATCAATGATTATATATATATATATATATATATATGTATGTGTGTGTGTGTTTGTTTGTGCGCTTGAGTGTAAGTATCTGAACTTCTTATCAAATTCTGATATCTCTTCTAGTCGCACTACACTACTGATGTAGTCAGACACCAACCGTATATAGTTTAAATCTAGAAGTAGTATAATGTCTTAAGAATCTGATCTACCTACTACTCCCTTTCTACTCTTCATTAATTACATTCTTTCTATCAGTTCATGTTATAAACGTAACCCCAAAAATGCTGATCCCAATGGAACGGGCAATCCTCATGCAAATTTCATCTCATCTTACACATATTTTTAACTGTGACGAAAAAACCGGTTATTTTTAATACCTTAAAAACTCATTTATTCTTTTAGTCGATGTTCTCGAGGTAATTTTCCCAAGAGCTACAACATATATTCGAAATCACAACTCAAACCATAATTCTGGTTACTCATAATATGTTTTTTTTTTTGTCTCACCAATTTTTTTTAATCTTTCCTGAGAACTTTTTGTTTTTCTCAGTAAATAAGCTTAGATTATATGGTTTTTCATACCCCCTTCGTGCGTGTCACTCCTACTAAATTCACTTAAAAACATCAATATATCGAGAAGTCCCAGTCACTAAATATAAATCTGAGGAGTCCCTAGTCACAAAATATCAAAGCTATAGTTCCGGCGAGAAAAATCAAGATGATATGATTATCTAGATGCCGAATTAGTAATGGTATTATTGTTTACGGCACCAAACACATTAATAATAATAATTATAAAAAATTAACCAGGAAATCTAAATACCACCTGTACTACAAAGTCTATCTAACATGTTTATTTATTTAAGCTTTCTTCACTTGAGCGTTATTAAGAAGGTATCACTCTCTCTCTCTCTCTCTCTCTCTCTCTCTCACTAAAAATTTTATACTTTTAATATATATAGACGAATGTATAAATATTTAGTTATATAGAAGTATATTTTAACATAAATATTCTCCTGCAAATCCATATACCACTAAATCTAAGATACCACATACCATATTAAATCGATATTATTTATAAGTCGGTATCAATATACGGTATTAACAATATCATTCACTCTATCCAGTTATTAGTACTATCGACGTCACATTCAGATGTTCACTCATCACAAATACCCTTTGATTAATATTTTTTCGT
>JABUQX010039006.1:5000-17500 GCA_015478945.1 Trachelipus rathkii
TCAAGAAACTACATCTTTCTTTTATAGCCTTGGGCGAAATCTTATCGGCCAGAATATCCGATGAAGGTAATTGACCGTGAACTAAAAGGGATTACCTTTTCTCCGATTTAGCTATAATTCAACCATGAAGTCGAAATAAAAAAGACATGGGAATGAAAATTTATTCATTTTATTTAATGTTAAAATATACTTTGAGTTCTTTCAAGGGAAAATTTAGTTATAAAGATTATTTGATTTACTACCTGGAAGGCCCTTCAAGCGTAAGCGTATAAGCTTCGGTCTCTCACGACCACGCTCAGCTGAACGGCATGGCAGGAGGAGATTCGAGTCTCCATCCTGGCCAAATTTTATATATATATATTATATATATATATATATATATATATATATATATATATATATATATAGTAGTATAGAGAAAGAGGAATTATGCCATAT
Organism: Trachelipus rathkii; assembly: GCA_015478945.1. Taxonomy (NCBI): domain Eukaryota; kingdom Metazoa; phylum Arthropoda; class Malacostraca; order Isopoda; family Trachelipodidae; genus Trachelipus; species Trachelipus rathkii. Next base: position 5,439 of record JABUQX010039006.1, read on the forward strand.
ATATATATATTATAAGGAGGAGATTCGAGTTCGATCTCCCTCCGAAATTTTATATATCACAAGTGCGGAACTAAAAGAGTGGGGGAGAGTAGGGGATAAACTCCCTCTCTCCTCAATGACGATGCGAACGAAAGACGAAACGCGAAAGGTATACCAAGGCGCGAAACCGGTGGCGGATCCCGGTGGCGGTGCACGGAAAACGGATCGGTGCGAAGGCTGCGGGGCGGCTGCGGGGCCAAGGCGGATCGAAAAACGGGCGCGCGCGGAAACGTAGGTGTGTGTATGTGTGTGAAAGAGAGAGAGAACAAAAGGGGGGTAGGGGCAATGATGTAGTCATGACAACAACCAAAGGGGGGTAGGGTAAATGACAACAACGAAGAGAAAAGAAATAGCGGGGTGGGGTAAAGAGATGGAGGGGGATAGAGAGAAAAGAAAAAGGGGGAGGGGTAACGTGTAGGTGTGTGTGTGTGTGTGTATGTGTGTGTGTATGTGTATGTGAATGTGTATGTGTATGCATCTGTGTGTAATGAACAACTCGTGTAATGTTGATGACTGCGTCATCAACATACACTCGTCTGTGTGCACCTACGGTGCACACATATGTAAATATATACATAAAGGAGGGTGGGGAAAAGGGGGGAAGGGGTAATAATAATAATAATAATATAAATAACACTCATATACGTACATACAATATATACAATCACGTGTACGCGCGCTACGCGCGCGTAACATCATGTGTACGTATTTACATGTGCGTATTTCATGTGCGTCAACTCTTAGCTGTACTGGTTACTACTACTACTACTACTACTACTACTACTACTAATAATAATAATAATAATAATAATAATAATAATAATAATAATAATAATAATAATAATAATAATAATAATAATAATAATAAGAAATATATATGAAAAAACAAAAAAATTAAAAAAATAAAAAAAATCATGATTTTTGATACAAAAAATCAAGTGAAAAAATCAGTTGAATTATATCAATTGATTTTTTTTGTCCATCCCTGTATATATATATATAGCATATATATATATATATACAGAGCAGCAGCAGTTAGCATATATATATATATATATATGTTATTATAGCAGCATATATATATATATATATAAATTTGGTTTTTTTTTATGCATCATCTCCGTATATATATATATATATATATATATATATATATATATATATATATATAATCATCAGCATCATGAGAAAATTTTTAATGGTTAAGTAGATCATAAAAATATCCCATTAATAACTTAATAAAAATTGTATTGGTAAATGATAAACAATAACTGATGGCAGGGAAATTCAAAATGAAATATCTGATGGAAAAGTGAATGGCGGTAGGGCCCTTCTACCATTGATTTTAGTTGCAAAAATGAGTCTGAAAAAAGAAGGTAGCGTTAATTCGCATACAGCGAAACAGTTCCTCACTCTTTCTGGAGGTGTTGATGAAAATAGTTTATCCGTAAGTTCAAGTCGTGGAAGCAGTACTAGTACTACGTCTTCGCTGAGGTCACTGAGGCACTATTTGACCAGGGAAGAACTTCCAAGAGAATCTAATTACAGGAATATTGATTCTATTGTTGGTGCAGTTGGAAGACCCTCTTTGAAAGATCTTCACGATGAGACGCTACGCGAGAAGCCAGTTCTGGTAAGGTTTAAAAACAAAGTTAGTCCAACTTTCTAATACAGCTCACTTCAATTTGTTACAGTATTTGGTTATTTTTTTGGTTATATTTTTTTAAAAATCAATCGATGTTTTGATGTTTGTACGAAACAACTCTGCCACTTGTTGTTAATAAAACATTTCCTCAATAACTATATATATATATATATATAATATATAATATATATATAATATAATATATATATATATATAATAATAATAAATATTATATATATATATATAGATATATATATATATAATATATATATATATATATTTATAGATTTTATACTAAATATATTAATATATATATATAAATATATTATATATTTATTTATTATTTATTTATTTATACAAAACACCATATCCCGCATAGCTGCAGGGTGGTGTTGGTGGCTGATAAGTTTTCAAACATATCCATCACCCATTCAGAAAGAAACAAATTTGATAGAAGGGGGTTTTCAGCCCGCTTTGCTATCAGGACGAGAGAACTATGAGTTTTCTTTCCTAATAACTCAGACGACCCTCGCGAAAAATTGCAGCTTCACTTTTCAAGTATTTAAAGATTATATATATATATATATATATTATAAATTTGAGACGAAATCGTCCCCTTAGTAGCCCCATTTTCTCGTCTATGTACTTATGTTATTGTTTAAATTTTTTGTTTTTAATGATGGACAGGAATTAAGTATTGAATTTATATTAAATTGATTTTGATATACTTAGATTATAATATATATTAAATATTATATATATATATATATATATATATATATAGATATATATATATATATATATATATATTATATATATATATATTATATATATTATAATTATATTATTATATAAGTAGTGATGCCCCGGTTTTGACGCGGGCAGCGGATTTCGCAAAAAGTATAGATGATATTTGTTTACAACTTGAATATAATCTATATATGGGATAAGGACGAAACAGGGTAAATTTCAAGTTGGTGGGATGTATATAGAGGGGGGTCACCCCCGAGAGCTTAGCCGCTACGCCCTCGTTTATACCCTTTTGGCTTTCCAAACCTGAGATGAGTTAGGCCTAACGGCTAATTCATCGATCCAGTGTTCGGATGCGCGTGAGAAGAGAGAGGAGCGCGCTTGCGTGGCGCGCGCCGTACACATACACATACACATATTATTATTATTATTACGTCGAAGATTCTTTTCTCGAAGATTCGTTTCTCGAAGAGAAACGAATCTGAGTCGAAAACGTTTCCTGTAAGGAAACGTTTTTTACGCACTCCGACTCCGACTCCGACTCCGACTCCGACTCCGACTCCGGCTCCGGCTCCGGCTCCGGCTCCGGCTCCGGCTCCGGCTCGAAGAAGTGATCCCCGAAGGGGATCACTTCTGAGTTGTTTTTTAAACCCTTTTGCGCCTGCTTCAGCGACTCCGAGTCCGCACTGCACGGCACTGCACCGCACCGCGCCTGTGGTTCCGACCTATATCTATATAAGTTAGAGTTAACGTATCGTGATAAAATTTGGAGTGGTGTTAGATGATGACGTACCCTAGTCATGGATGATGTTACGTCCCCAAGGGTCCCACCGAAGGGGGACCCCACCCCATAAAAAAAAAATTAATTGATCGTATAAGGCTGAAATTTGGTGAGAGGATTCAGAGTTGAGTTTCTAGAAATACTTGATATGTGAATCTGTGGAGTTGGCTCCGGCACCGGTGCTGGAGCCACTGCGGTGCTTAGTTAATAAACAGTCGTATAACAACAATGTTGATGTGCTTATATATGTTATTGGATCTGTAGATTTCGAAAATAATGGTTTCAGAACCATCAAGAAAAAAATAAATCAATAAATAAATAAATAAATAAATAAAATTTCTTATTCTTTTTTGTTTATAACTTACAAATTTACGTTTTTACATACCCTAAAGCAGTAAATCACTAATATCAATGCCACCCAACCATCCCTCTGATCCAGTTGTGATCTATTGACTATTGATTAAGGGTCAAATTTTACTAAATTGTCATGTTTTACATAGCCCTAAGCATAAAGTACTAAAATCAGCCACCAACCTGATATCTGTCATCCTGTGATCATTAATCTATGATATATTGATCTATTGATCTATTGATCTATGATTCAAGTCATAAATTTTTTACTAAAAATTGTCATGTTTTAATACCTATGCAGTAAAGCAATAAATCAAAGCCACCCAATCCTGCATATTCTGTCCTATTCTGTGGATCCATTTAACTTCTATGATCTATTGATCTATTGATCTATTGATTAAGGTCAAATTTTTTACTAAAATTGTAACGTTTTACATACCCTAAATCAGTAAACAGTAAATCAAGTCCACCAGTCCATCCACCTCGCTGACCAGTTTTGAATCTATTGATCTATTGTCTAGTTGATCTATTTGATTAAGGTCAAATTTTTACTAAAATTGTAACGTTTACATACCCTAAATCAGTAAATCATAAATCAAACTTACCTGTCACCCTCCTGTTCATCCTTGATCTGATTTGATCTATTGATCTATTGATTCAAGTCACATTTCGAGTAGTACATTTTGGATAACATAACATAAAATCAAGTTCTTTATTCAGCAAGATCAATCAATATATGTTGACGAAACAAAGCTTTCACATTAATAAAGCTACTAGCACCAATCTGAACTATGAAGATATAATACAACAACGACAAAACCTGACAATGCCGTTAACAAAGTTCCACACTTAACACAGTTAAAGTAACTAACATAGCATACAAGGACGTAACCTATTCATACTTTTGTCAAGCATATCTCTAACATAACATGTTAATTTATATTAACATGGTAATTATTTAACTAAAATTATCACAACATGGTTAATTAGTATACTGATCAAACGAGTTTATTACTCTAACGTAATAGGTTTCCACACAATAGAAGCTAACGATGACGTAACATGAACTAAGAAAATAATGTACAAAGACAAACCTAAACACAACTTACACACGAATAAACTGTTAACATTAGCAAAGTTCCAAACTTAACACCAGTAAAGTTAACTAACACTGCATGCAAAACGTAACCTTTCTTACTTTTCAAGGATATCTCTACCATATTAACGTTAATCGTTACACTGATACAGCAACATTTTAGCAAAAATTTATCATAACATTGTTTAGTTATCATACTGATCAACGAATATACTCTAAGCGTAAAAGGTATCCCACATAATTATGTTTGTGTTGATGTACATGAACTAAAGAAGATAATCTGTATATTTAACAAAAATTTAAAATAACCATCAAATACCTAATGGGTAAAGACCAACAAAGTAAAGTTTTTACTCTCTGTAAAGCAAACTATGAACAGTAACATACTAACACACACAACAACCAGACGAATAAACAGCTATCATTAACAACTTTAGTCAATAAAGTGAACTTACGAGGGAAGTAGTAAAAACAAGTTTTCATTTTTATAACATATAATTTCATTGAGAAGTGCATTATATAAAATACATAAAAACATATAAAGTACATAAAAAACATGTTTATTTAATATATTAATTCATCTAATCAGAGAACATTAGGATTTCAAGTTGGGTAAAGTTCTATGATATCTTCTCGTAAAAAATCTTCACTCTCTTTACAGTTGAGTTAACTTAATAAATGCCTTCCCGTCTAGAAGCACTATTCTTCAGACAATATTTTGATTCAGTAGCACTCATTCTCTCATACAAAAGAGAAGTAAATTCATCCAGGCTGATAGTTATTAAAGCATTCCTGTATACAGTATTATACGGGAAACCACATGTTTTGGTGTAAATATCATAGATTACACCATGTGCTATAAGAATTAAGTCCTCGAAGTATGTCAACATCGTTAAGATGCGAGGTTAATTCGTTTTTTATTTTAAGCAATGCTAATATTTTCAGATTTCGAGACTGTTGGAAACCTATACACGTATGTCTGAAGGTCACACAATCGATGGGTTTCCAGTAGTTGCGTACATCAAGGGTTTTAATATCGTCACATGACGAGAACACGACGTCTATTCTATTAGAACCTCTCACGTTATCTTTCCAGTTAGATATTTCACTGCTAGTCGATATACCAGATGACACACATTTATCCTCTATCCATCCTGCTGCAATATTGATGATCTTGATGAACTCTTCAACACAAATGAATAAAGGTCTATTATTAGAACCTCTGGATGGAATTACAAGCAATGTATCGGTATCCATCCGGTTGACGATTAAATATAAATGACACATCGTGGGGAATAACGAAGCTCCTCGGGAAAATATCAACAACAGGTTTAGAGATGCGAGGAGATGCCATCGTACCAGCACAGCGAAAATGTCCTACTGACGGAAATCGTATGCGTAAAACAACCCTTAAATGTAATGAGATTCTTTCATTCAACCAATCAAAAGAAAGTAAACAAGAATACGACGTACGAACGAACCAAATCAACTCAAAGGTATATTCTCGGTAGACAACAACAACAACAACAACAACAACAGACAACAACAACAACAAACAACAACAACAACAACAACAACAGCAATGAACATAGTACAAAAATAAGTTCTTATATACTAACCAACGAATATGCTAACGTAACATTGTTTTCACATAATAAAGCTAAATAGCATGACCAGAACTAAGAAAATAATGTACAATGGCAAAACCTGACACACCTTACGCACGAATAACTATCAACATTAACAAACTCCTGCACTTAACAACAGTAAACTACATAACACTTTCATACAAAAACGTAACATATTCACACTTTTTCAAGGCATATCTCTAACATATCAATGTTAATTTTACATTAAGACATGCGTAATTATGTTTAACAAAAATTTAAGCAGTAACCATGTCTAAGCAATCATACTGCACAACAAATTATTGCTATGTAACAATTTTACATCAACTTCGTAATATTTAACAAAAAGTTCATCATAACCTCGTCTTAATATCATAATCCCCAACGGATAATTGCAAACATAACAAAGTTGTATCCAAACCCAAACATAACATAAAAATAAAAATTTTTTTATCCTGACATAACATAAAAGTAAGTTCTTTGAATAAAATATTCACAGTAAAGCGGCGTTAATAGTTACTGATTTTAAAGCAGTAAATCAGAAATCAGTAAATCAAACCACCCATGTCCTGCATCCCTATCCGATCACCCGTCTATGATCATCGACTATGTTTCAGGTGCATATTTCGGTATCATTTTGGATCAGCAAACAGCGTAAAAGCGTATGTATCTAAACAAATCCTTAACAAAGGACCAATCTATCAAATACCGGCACTCCTCGAACTATGAATTGGACACTAGTCTCATCAAAGTGTTCTCACGTCTCGATTATAACATCATTTGAACTATGGAATAACGTTAGACATTAACAAAATTCTGGCAAAACCTGAATTTACTCAACAAAAAACTTGATCCTAGACTCACGTATTCTAAAACACGATCATCGTTCAGGTAAACACAGTAATATTTACAAAACTCATAATTCTCTACCAAATCAGTGTTAATTTCACCCTGTCACTAGTAATATTAACATAACGTACCATAACTACGAATAAACAGGTTCATTACCAAGGAGTATCTAAAGAACACACCCACCTCCCGAGAGAAAACCCAGGGGGGGATGCGCCCCTTGAAAGTATGAATCCTGAGAGGGGGATCACCCCGAAGGGGTGTAAGCGGGCATTACCCCTCCGAAGGAGGGGGTAAGGCCTCAGCCCTTCGGGCTTGAGGCCCAAAGCCCGCTTACACCCCTTCGGGGTGACCCCCCTCATCAAGATTTCAACACTTTCAAGGGTGTGAGTCTAGGATAAGTTTTTGTTGAGTAATGTCAGTTTGCCAAAGAATTTTGTTAATATGTCTACGTTTATTCATAGTCCAAAATGATGTTACTCGAGACGAGTGACACTTTGATGAGGATAGTGTCAATTCATAGTTCGAGATGCCGGTTCTTTGATAGATTGGTCACTTTGTTAAGGGATTTTGTTAGATAATACGTCTTTACCTGTTGCTGATTCAAAATGATACTCGAAATATGACCTGAATCAAGTAGGTCGATAGATCATAGTACGGGGGAATGATAGGGGACTGCAGGAAATGGTGGTTTGATTTACTGATTTATATTACTGCTTTAAAATCAGTAAACTAGTACACTTTAACTATGATATGTTATTCAAAGAACTTATTTTAATGTTATGTCAGGATAAAAAAAAATTTATCTTTTATGTTATGTTTGGTTAAAACTTTGTTATATTTGCAATTATTCGTTTGGGATTATGATATTTAGACGAGGTTATGATGAATTTTTGTTTAATATTACGAAGTTGATGTAAAAAAACTTTTGTTAACATTAGCAATATATTTGTTGTCAGTATGATGCTTAGACATGGTTATTTGCTAAAAATTTTTGTACATTACGATGTAATTGGTAAAGATTACATTGATATTGTTAGGAGATATGCTTGAAAAAGTGTGAATAGGTACGTTTTTGTTGCAATGTTAGTTAGTTTACTGTTGTTAAGTGGCAGGAGTTTGTAATGTTTGATAGTTTATTCGTTGCTAAGGTGTTCAGTTTGCCATTGTGTACAATATATTCTTAGTTGTGGTCATTTTGTCTATGTAGCTTTATTAATGTGAAACACTGTTACGTTAGGCAGCATATTCGTTTTGATTTAGTATATAAGAACTATTTTTGTACTGATTTATTGTTGTTGTTGTTGTTGTGTTGTTTTTGTTGTTTTTGTTGTTGTTTTGTTGTTGTTGTTGTTGTTTGTGTTGTTGTTTGTTGTGGTGTTGTTTGTGTTGTTTGTTGTTGGTTGATCTAACGAAGAATATATACCCCTGTTGAGTTTATATGTTCGTTCGTACGTCGTATTCTTGTTTTACTTTCTTCTGATTGGTGAAAGAAGGAATCTCATTACATTTAAGGTTTGTTTACGCATACGATATTTCCGTCAGTAGGACATTTTTCGCTGTGCTGGTACGATGGCATCTCCTCGCATCTCTAAACCTGTTGTTGATATTTTCACGAGGAGCTTCGTTTATTCCCAACGATGTGTCATTTATATTTAATCGTCAACCGGGTGGATACCGATACATTGCTTGTATTCCATCCAGAGGTTCAAATAATAGACCTTTATTCATTTGTGTTGAAGAGTTCATCAAGATCATCAATATTGCAGCAGAGATGGATGAGATAGAATGTGTTCATTTGTTATATCGACTAGGCAGTGAGAATATGTAACTGAAAGAAACGAGAGGTCTATTAGAATAGACGTCGTGTTCTCGTCATGTGACGATATTAAAACCCTTGATGTACGCAAATACTGGAAACCCATCGATTGTGTGACCTTCAGACATACGTGTAGGTTTTACAGTTCGAACATCTGAAATATTACAGCATTGCTTAAAATAAAAAACGAGAATTAACATTGCATCTTAACGATGTTGACATATTTGAGGACTTAATACATATAGCACATGGTGTAATCTATGATATTTACACCAAAACATGTGGTTTTCCCGTATAATACTTATACAGAATGCTTGTAATAACTTCAGCTGGATAATTACTCTCTTTTGTATGAGGAGAAGATGAGTTGCTTTGCTGGAATCAAAAATATGCTGGAAAAATGGTTAGTGTGCTGAAGGATTTATAGTTACATCCTTTCAAAGGAGGTGTGAATTTTTAAGAGATATATTAGAACGTTACCCAACTTAATCTATGTTCTCTGATTAGATTGAATAATATATTAAAATAACATATTTTTTATGTATTAATTTTTTTGTATTTATTATAAACGGTTGTTTTCAATGAAATTAATGCTTGATAAAATGAAAACTTGTTTTACTTCCCTCGTAAGTTCACTTTATTGACTAAGTTTGTTAATTGATAGCTGTTATTCGTCTGCGTTGTTCTGTGTGGTGTTAAGTATGTTATTGTTTCATGTTAGCTTACAGAGTAAAACCTTTTAACGTGTTTGTCTTTACCCATAAGGTATTATGATGGTTAGCGTTAAATTTTTTGTTAAATATACAAATATTTTCTTAGTTCATGTTACATCATGTTAGCTTCTATTGATTGTGAACCTTGTTACGTTAAGAGTATTATTCTTGATTCAGTATGAAATTAACCAATGTTATGAGTAAATTTTTGCGTAAATGTTGCTGTATCAGTGTAGATTAACGTTAATAGGTAGAGATATCCTTGGGAAAATTAAGATAGGTTACGTTTTGCATTGCAGTGTTAGGTTACTTTACTGGTGTTAAGTTGGAACTTTGTTAATGTTAAACTGTTTATTCATGTTTAAGTTGTGTAGGTTTGATCTTTGTTAGCATCTATTTCTTAGTTCATGTTACGTCATGTTAGCTTTATTGATGTGGCAAACCTTATTACGTTAAGTTACTCCGTTGAGTCAAGTATAATAATTAACCAATTGTTGTGATAAATTTTAGTTAAATATTACCATGTTTATATAAATTAAACATTGTTATGGTAGAGATATGCTTGACAAAATATGAATAGGTAGGTTACGTCCTTGTATGCTATGTTAGTTCACTTTACTGTTGTTAAGTGTGGAACTTTGTTTAAGGAGTCAGTTTGTACGTTGTGTATTATATTCATAGTTCAGATGCTGCTAAGTAAGCTTTATTAATGTGAAAACCTTTGTTACGAATGATAATATTGATTGATCTTTGTATTAAAGAACTTGATTTTATGTTATGTTTATCCAAAAATGATACTCGAAATGTGACTGAAGTCAATAGATCAATAGACAATAGATCAAGGATAACAGGAGGGTGAGGGATGTAGTTTGATTACTGGATACTGATTTAGGGTATGTAAAAACGTTTACAATTTAGTAAAAATTGACCGTTAATCAATAGGGATCAATAGAATCAATAGATCATAGATCAAAGATCACAACTGGTCAGGAGGGTGGTGGATGGTGGTTTTGATTTACTGCTTTACTGATTTAGGGTATGTAAACGTTACAATTTTTAGTAAAAAAATTTGACCTTAATCAATAGATCAATAGATCAATAGATCAATAGAATCACAGAAGGGTATGAGGGTATGGATGGTGGAGTTGATTACTTGATTTACTGATTAGGGTATGTAAAACATGATACAATTTTAGTAAAAATTTTGACCTTAATCAATAGATCAATAGATCAATAGATCAATAGATCAATGATCACAGATGACAGATATGTAGGTTGGGTGGCTTGATTTACTGATTTACTGCTTTAGGGTATGTAAAACATGACAATTTTAGTAAAAAATTTGACCTTAATCAATAGATCAATAGATCAATAGATCAATAGATCAATAGATCAATGGATCACAGATGGACAGATATGCAGGTTGGGTGGCTTGATTTAGTGATTTACTGCTTTAGGGTATGTAAAACATGACAATTTTAGTAAAAAATTTGACCTTAATCAATAGATCAATAGATCACAACAGGGCAGGAGGGATGGTTGGGTGGCTTGATTTAGTGATTTACTGCTTTAGGGTATGTAAAAACGTAAATTTGTAAGTTATAAACAAAAAAGAATAAGAAATTTTATTTATTTATTTATTTATTTATTGATTTATTTTCTTGATGTTCTGAAAACCATTATTTTTTCGAAAATCTACAGATCCAATAAACATATATAAACACATCAACATTGTTGTTATACGACTGTTTATTAACTCGGCACCGCAGTGGCTCCAGCACCGGTGCCGGAGCCAACTCCTCAGATTCCAATACCAAGTCTTTCTAGAAACTCAACTCTGGATCCACTCTCCCAATTTCAGCCTTATACGATCAAGTTAAATGTTTTTTTTATGGGGTTGGTCCCCTCGGGGGGACCCTTGGGCGACGTAAATCATCCATGATTAGGGTACGTCATCATCTAACACCACTTCAAATTTTATCACGATACGTTGGCTATCACGTTCGCGCTCTGGTGGCGCCGCTGTCGCGGCGCGTGGTGGCGGTGCGGTGCGACCGTGCGCCGCCGCGCAGTGCGGACTCGGAGTGCGCTGAAGCAGGGCAAAAGGGTTTAAAAAACCGAACTCAGAAGTATCCCTTTCGGGATGCACCTTCTTCAAGCGAGCGCGGAGTCTGAACCAAACGCGGCCGGAGCGGAGCCGGATCAGATCGGAGTCGAGTCGGAGTTCGGAGTGCCCGTAAAAAAACGTTCCTTACAGAACGTTTCGATCAGATTCGTTCTCTTCGAGAAACGAACTTCGGAGAAACGAATCTTCGACTAATAATAATAATAAGTGGTATGGTATGTGTACGCGCGCGCGCGCAAGCGCGCGCTCTCTCTCTCTCACGCGCA
>JABUQX010039006.1:35000-40312 GCA_015478945.1 Trachelipus rathkii
TATCACTTATCAATAGATTACAGATGCAGGGAAGGGCGGGGTGTGTGTGGTGATGAGGTTTAATTATTGATTGGTAGATATTTTTTAATATAACAAAAACTAAAATTTATAATTAACAAATTAAAATATAACTAATCATGTTTGAAAAATATGAAAACTGGAGAAATAAACAATGTTTCAAGTTAAAGAAAGTGATGTATCAAATTTATAGTGTAATGCTCAAAGGTTTAGATAAACGGGTTTATATGAAAAGAAATTAAAAATAAATGTGCCTGTTGGAAGACAATGAAGTATTACCAAATTATTAAAGCGGTAAGAAAACGGAATAACATCACAATTAGAATCATTCGCTGTGCGCAAATATATCGCCTGGAAGCACGCGTCGGTTTTGCGCGGTATGCCCGGTCGTAGCTTTTCTAACGCTGCTCTTTATGTATTAATGCACTCTGTGATTTTCTTCTTATTTTTTTCTTCTGGAGTCTCCGGGAGTTCTCATACACCCGTAGAAAACCTTGACACCCTAAAATCAAGTTCTACGGGTTGGTAAACATAGGGAAAGACACTCATTGGACTATTAATATGTCTTATTTCAAGAAGATTCGGGTGGATCCCAACTACGGGTTAGTTCGTTCCACATAATGAGCATCTCTCACGAATCCGCTTACATACGATTCGATTCCTTCGCAGAAGAATGTCGGCTAATTATTTTTCCAAATACATACAAGTAGCCAGCTTTCTTCGCATGGGATTTCCGCATTCGAGGCCACCTCCTTCCAGGGGATAGAAGCGGTGGACACAACCAGAGCCATATTGAGAGCATTTTGAAAGGGCAATCATTGACCAATCTAAACTCACTTACATGTGCAGCGAAATAAAGACTCATAGACTACTATCACTATATCTCGCATTATCTTGACTAAATATACTATACACTATTCTACTTCACTCATATACCTTCTATGAAGCTAATTAACTTCTGCATCTACTATACATATAACTTATAGAACTATCTAATATCATCATATATCATTATTTATATATTACTCTATTCGGTATATACACTCACAGCCGCTATATATGAATATATAGGTATGATCATAGATACTTAAAACCACAGCAACGGGCCCGGACTAATGATCTCAAACACACACCTCAACACCTAGGGAACACAGCTTTTACACAATTAGCACAAAAATATAACAGCTCCATTAGCCTAAAATTCATTCCCCTATCTGAAAAAAAATGCTTCACTATATCCAATTAAACCTGAAAGACCCTCTGACGCACGTTCAATCAAACATAGCCATCAATCTCTCTATTACATTGATGAACAACTCTTGCAACCTATAGAAAAAAAGCTCATACTTAACAAATAACTATACACACATTCATCAAAACAACAAATCCAGACACGGATTAAACAAAATCAACTTACAAAACCAGCAATCACATACACATCATCAAACCAAATCAACGGCCTAGACTCGAAACTCAACTCTATACAACAATAATCTTAGCAATCAACATTTAAACATAAGATTTGATACAACTACGCCCAGACTCCACTTGATCCATCAAAATAACAAATCAACATCCCCCACTACCAAAAAAGAAAATTGGATTTTCAACTTCTTATAGGACTCAGCAGCACAAATACACACTAAACAATACAAATCCAGAACAGTAAACATCACAACGAGGTTACCAAAGGGCAATACTACTATCCCCTAACCACCAGTATCAGTCCATCGCTTTTCCACATGACAAACTACTATGATGTACTCTCGTCTCCACACTCTATTTCAGATCTTACTATTTCATACAGTCGAATCTTTCATTACAACATAAGCACAAACACACATACACATACATGCATTCACATTCCTCATTTAATCAATTCTGTCTCACCCTTACACATACATCGACTAGATGCTACCAGCGACTGAACTATATAATATATTATAATACACTATACTAAGCCTTAATTAACACTTCATAGTTAATATATCATACTAAAACTATATAAGTATACTATACATCATAATAAATAGACATCTCATACAATACTATCATATAAATATAATCCTAGGACTTCAAAAGGGCTAATCAGATAAACAGATGTCCGCATATACTCATCAAAATAAAAAAAATCTTAATTTAAGCATTAAAATTTACCATCCATATCGTCGCCAACTTGTGTGCAATCATACATCAACCTCACTACGTACGTAAACTTTTTATATTATAACAATTACGTTAGCCTGATTCATTACACCTACTACCAAACACATATATATATCAACATATAATAAATATACTATAAAGTATATCTACCATCTGGAACTAACAAGAATACTAAACATTTAAGAACCATCGTAGGGCATATATAATTTATATATATATGTATATAGTTAGTATATATATCACTATCAAATTAACCACAAACTATACTTCACCATAATTAATAATATCACTAAACAATACGAATACTATCACTACTGATGTTTTATACTTATTAAAAGTCAAACTATACGCGTTCCTCACAATCTGAGTCATATACTATATACTAGATATCTGACCATACTACTATAATCTATATATATAGATACTAACTAATCAATAATCATAATGAACTAATCACATAACTAGATATCAAAAAACAAAGCTCTAGAGAATCATTGTGGCCGGATGCAGCAGACAGGACATTAATGTCAAAACACCAGCTGAACTACATGATGCTAAAACCTAAATTCCTAGGAACATCTAGACATCGAGACAAACTGGAACAGGAAAGTGCACACCTTTCTAATTTCTCTATGTAACCCAAACATTTACCGCAAAAACTAAACAACACACTATTACTTTTTACCTTATTGCACTCTCTTATTTATATTGAGCTTAATCCGTAGACCCTTGGGGAAAACGTCTTTGGAAGCACCTCACGGCAGATGATCATCAAACAACGCTCTCTGTTCTCAGTTATAAAGTTATATATATATATAATTATAATATATATAATTAATATATATATATTATATTTATATTATATATAATAGATATATATATTATAATATATTAAATATATAATAATATATATAAATATTATATATATATTATTATATATTGTTAATGTTATGTTATTTTGGATGCATTTATACCAATGTTTGATAGGTTATGGTTTGGTAGGTTGGTTATTCGTATATACTGAAAAAGTTATGTGGTTTGAGTTTTGCACCTCTAAATCTAACCTCTAAAATTAGCTCTTCCATTGAATTAGATCCGTCGTACATAGCAAATTTTTGACGCCCTTACATTAGAGATTACCGAAAAATGCTTACCCAACATCCTGACTCTGAATCAATTCCTACTTCTCCACTATTCATAACTATAAATCTACTTCCTCCACATTATATACAAAGACCCACCTAAAAGGCCAAAAAATTCTACAACCCTCAACAACAGCAACCTAAGTAGCAACAAAACTTTTTTCAATTAACGTTACCTATATAACTATACATCAAAAAAATATCAACATTTTCCCCATTACCATATTTTTCACTCCAAAATATAACATCATTTCACACTAAAGCACTTCCCGAAATCTCTCCATACATTATCGTAATACACCTCATATCAGAGAGCCGCATTATCGCGTCTATTGCTTTATCGTGCTGCTTAAGTAGCTTACCACCCGCTTGTTCAGAGTTGTGCCAGTTAACATCTATCATAAAACATATAGATCTTTTACAGAAAACATTCATAGATGTAATCCCCCACAGTTATTTTTTTTATTACTTAGCTCAAACCTCATTGGGTAGCAAAGATAAAAGTATCACTCGAAAAACAACATTACGATAATAAAGAGAGACATACCTTAAATAGATTATGGTAATAAATTGATATAAAAAAAAAACGTGTAAGATTAGACACATCAAACCAATTCGAGTTAGATTATAACCCAATCACGAACTCATCTCATTTCCATACAATAATATATCCCAAGTTAACGTCAAATCCTCGTAGACTGGTCGTACCAAACAACACCGCCACAAAAAAGGAAATTCAGAGAGATGTTTAATTGATAGGGGTGGAGTAGACAAACGCTGTGCATAATATGTAATATTAAGAGCACTTTACAAACACGTAATTCTATCATGGTGTGCGCAATTGGCATTCTAGTAATTAGCTATGACATTCCTCTTCTAAAAGTAATCGATCATCAATAAGATGAGACCTATTTTAATAAGTTATTACTTTAATTTACATTATATACTAAATATCTAAAACAAGATCAGAAAAATCAGTCAAATATTACCAATCTCCATACTCCCATTCCAGTGTAATGAAGATCCTCTCACGTCCCTTGGAAAAAGTGATCCGTGACAATCGTGAACTGAATAGCTCGAATAGTACATATATACACTAAAGTGAAATAAAGTTAATTCTACACCCATTCATGTTTATATAAATGTTATCATATTCTCTCGTTAATATAATTTAGCGCCATTTTTTATTTATATCAGTTTTTTTCTGTTTTATTATTAATTTATAATTATATATATTATTATATATATATTAATATATATATATATATATATATATAATATATTATATAGAGAGAGAAATTAGAGAGAGGAGGAGAGAGAGAGCAGATGCACGAGTAGTTATAAAAAGGTGTCGTACCTAGGCGATATATTAATTATATTAATATTAATATATAATATATTTAATTATTATATTTAATCAGAGCTATATCATTACTTGACATTATAGTTGTAGTTGGCTTCTATTTTTTAATAGATGACGCACCTTAAATATAATAATATAAGGGTAATGGTATATAATTTAGATATGATATCATATTTTGAAATGTAATATTTTTATTACATATAAACATAAGTTAAAATTAATTACAATATATAGTATAATAGTAAAGTTATAAGATATGATCCTCATATATTCTGTATGGTTATTATGATGAATATATCACTCTCTTTTACTTGGGAATAAATTGGATAGTCAGCCTTTACAGTCGTGATTTTTACTCCATCCCTTTTATTCGTATTGTCACGAGATAATCTACTATATTTATAGCATAGTTTATTGTATTAGTATATTACTGTAGATAAAATTATATATATTATCGTTTATAATTAGATATCGCTTATGTAGTACTATATTATGTTATCCTTTATATAGTTATATTAATAAATTTATTACCTATTTTATACTATATATACTTAATGACTAGGAGGTAATTTACTATGAGAATATAATAGAGAGTTACTATATTATCATATAATATGATTTAT
>JABUQX010039007.1:0-5000 GCA_015478945.1 Trachelipus rathkii
GTCGATGACTATCATATACATTAGCCGGGCCAGGTGGGCTGCCCTTTCTCGAACGCAACTTAACTAGCTATTGAAAATATTTCACAGGGGCTAGCTCCCATGGGCTCCATCCCCCTTTTCTCTCCACCAAAAAACGCTTCAAGCCAGTGATGCTTGTAAGAAAAAAGGAAATCCGAATAAACTTGCCAAACCTCTTTCCAGCGAACCTAACGTTTATATTGGTTCGCCCCATTTCGTGTAACTTCACAGGTCAAATTTCTAGGGCTCATCCTAGATGACCACTTAACATATGCCCGCAGAGGTAACACCTAAAAAACCAAAACTTGTCATCGCACCCTGACCTGTACGTCATCTCCCTCCAAAAATCTTGGGTGCTGATCGCAAAATCCCCTTTACGATCTTTACGTACCCTAATTTCCGACGAAATGGGATATGGCTGTGCAATATATGTCAGGCCTCCACAAAGAACACTAACTACGTACACCTGTTAGATTCCCATCCAAACGCAAAGCGATCCTTAATCTCCACTGGAGCTTTTCGATCCGTCCCCCCAGTGTCGAGCCTTGAAGTTAATTCCAATGTGCATGCCATCTCTCTCGAAAGGGAGAAACATCATGTTATAAGTTAATCTTCGTTTTTTCAAAACCCCAAAGACCGTCTGCTCAACAACCGATTCTTTGCAGGAGGTTTATACCTCAGATTCCTAATTACTGCCATTTGCAACAGACTTTCATAACATCTTTTAATTCCTCAACATCCCTTTTCAAAGTGCTGCCTTTCTCTTTTGACGAAGGTACACACCTTGGCTATTCCCTGCTCTCCTACCATTTGCTTGGCTCACATCTCTCCTCCAAAATCTAGCCATCCTGCTGCCCTGTTAAAAGCATCATTTCTGTCTCACGCCGCAGTTCACGATAAATTTACTCCAAAAAGTGTTTACTGTACGCTCTCTAAAAAGACAGTGCTGGGCGCTTCGCTGTCTTCCCTGGAGCCGCAACTCCCCAGATACCCTTCCCCTATGCTTCAATTTACAGCAGATTAACGGCCTAAATGCATTGCCCTTTCTCGAATCTAAATCCTTAACAAAGATCAACTCATATGTCGTTTTATTCAGATTCGTCTTTAGCCGCGCTACAAGCGCTTTTAAAACCCCTTATTCTAAAAACGCAATGGTATCACTGTACAACAATTTCTTCGACTTCTCCACTCCTAAGAAACAAATTATTTTATTGTTGGACCCCTCTCATGAGGGGTAAACTGGCAATGAAATTCGGCTGCAGAGAGGCCAAAATTGCCCGCGCCTCCTCTTTCTCGAGTTGTTCCAGGTAAGACCTCCCGGATGCCATTTCCGACGAGGCCGCATCGCACTCCGTGGTTAGCGATCGTGTTATGCCGACGGGCGGCTGTCGATCACGTTGGCAAGATTGCTGGACGAGTGATCAGCGGGGAAGGAAACTCAGAGAAGACATAAAGCCGAACATACGTGAGTGTCTTCCTCCACAGACGAAAGCGCTTACATGAGGGTGCTACTTGCACGCCTCCGTATTGGCGCACCACAATATCACTCACAAAGTCATTAATATGTCACCGAGACCCTCCTCCTCCCTTGCAAAGTTGCCGTCGCCCACACCCCGCATCATTCTGTCAGGCATTATCTTCATTATTGTTCCCATCTGCGACCCTATTCGCTGTGTTTCGTATTTTCCGTACTTTACGCCATAACACCCTAAAAGATATGCCCATGAATCTTATCTGTAACTTTCCCACTTAGCATAACCCACTTATTTTCTTGTATCTTCAAGAAGAAATAATATTCTTATAGCATTTGATTTTGTTATGTAATCTTAAGACTATTAATTAATACAAGGATAAAATTTTATTTAGTTTTTTATTATTTTGACTGACTGGGAATATTCATTTCACCAATCAAATCTTTCTTTGACATTTGAAACATTATATGACAGGGCCCTCCCATGGTGCTGATTTTTCAGCCCAGTGTGGCCGCTTCACTTTGTGAGCCGTGGTGGGTCCTGTACACTAACTCAAAAAAAATATATATATAGAGATATATAATATAATAATATAATTATATTATATATATATATAATATAAATATATATATTATAATATATATAGATATATATATATATAAATATTATAATATATATATATATATATAGTATCGTATATTAATTACTACTATAATAAATATATATATAATATTATAATAACATAATATATATATATATATATATAAAAGAGATTATATATATATATATATATATATATATATAATCAGGGTTGTTTGGTTTAAATCAAATGGTTTAAACCAAAATGTTTTTTTTGTTTAATATCAAAAAAAGTTTTTTGTTTGTCTTTTTCTAATAAAATGTTATGTTAAATAAAACAAGTGCTCTAAATGAAAACATATGCTAATACATCCTAATTATATATTCTCTCTCTCTCTATACAGTATAATATATATAATACTAAATATATACTATATATATTTATATATAACTATATATAAATTATATATTATATATAATATAATATATATATATATAATATATATATATATATATATATAAATATATATGAATATATATATAATATATAGTATATATATATAATATATATATAATTATAATATAATATGTATAATATAATATAATATTACAAGATTTATATATATGTTTCTTAAATATATATATATATATATTTGAGAATTCCAAAAATGTTTTTTTTTTTTTTTTTTTTTAAAAAATTAAATAAAAATGTCTTTTTTTTTTTAATTAAATTGTTGTGTTTGAGTGTTTAATATAAATATTTTGGCTCAAAAAATTTATAAAAAACATTAATATAATGATATAAATAGGCCTACATATATAGAATCAAATAAAAAAATGAAAATATGATTTTAAAGGTATTAAAAACCAAATAAACCAAAAAAAAGGGTTTTATGAAAAAAAAAAACTTTTTTTTCCCACTCTATTATATATTATATATATATAATATATATATATTATATATCATATATATTTCTCTTTAAAATATATTATATTATATAATATTATATATATAATTATTATTAATATATTAATATATATATATATTATATATATATATATTATATATATATTATATATATAATATATAATAAATATATATATATATATTATAATATATATATATATATATATATATAATATATTATATATATATATATATATATTTTATATATATATATATATATATATATTACTAACCGTTATTTTCCCTTTAAGATAATTGATGGAAGCAGACAGAGGAACTTTGGGAAGTGGAGGTGGAACTTTGGGAACCTTTGTAAGATCCTTTTTAGTCTCGTTTGTTTGACTTTGTAATTTCCTAGCAGCATCAGAAGAAGAATTTAGACTCGAAGGTTCCTTTCCTTTATTCTGTTGAGGAGGAGTTACCAAAGGTTTCTTCGATACTACTCCGTTTCTCTGCTTCCTTAACTTCTGGAACTGGATTCTGTAATGACTTTGGCTTTGGAATTTTTGTCCTCTGGTTCGTTTCCTCCTTCAGGAGAGAGCAGACCACCTTTTGGAAGTGTTAGAAGGCCTTGAGGCTCAGCCATATATTTTACAGACATACTCCAAGATGAGTTACTGTTCGCCAGAGTAATCGAGAAGTTCTCCTCCTTTCTGTTCCGATATACCTTATCTGTAAATGCATATTATATATATATATATATATATATATTATACTATAATATATATTTTTATAAGATTGTACATTTTTAAAAATATATATAAATATATATATAATATAAAGGTATATATATATATATATATAATAAAAGTTATATTAAATAATAATATATATACTATAATAATATATAATATATATATATTAGTATATATATAATATATATAGATATATAGGGGTTGTTGTGGAGTATATATATATTATAATTAAAATATATATATATATATATATTATTAAACTATTATTTATTTTTAAAGATTGCATTTTTAAAAATTTTTCAAGTTTTTGAAATGTTTCTCATGTTGTAATGAATAAAGAGATAATAATAATTAAATGAATAAAAATAATAATAAAAACAATAATAACAAATAATAATAATAGAATAATATGGAAAAAATTCGTAGTTTTGACGGTTCACACCAAATTTAATTTATGTATGATTATTATATATATATATATGATATATTATAATATATTATATATATATTATATGATTTATATATAGAATAATATATAAGTATATAATAATAGTATATATATATATTATATAAATATATACATATTATATATATATATTATACTCGTATATATTCTAGCGGTTGAAAGCCAGAAATACTTTTGCCTCTTCATTTCCCTACTTCCTATGATCACACTTTGAAACCGCCGCGCATTGATTGGGTCATTTTGCTTTTAATGTCATTATATAGTTTTTCAAAAATTTGGTATTTCCTATGGAGACCTCTGCCCTTTTCCCACTAGAGTAATATAAATATATAATATATATATATATATATAATATATATATATTATATTTCGGTATAAATATTTTATATATATATATATATAATATATATATATATATAGTGTATAATATTATATATAGTGATATATATATATATATATAATATATATATATATATATATATTGGGTTAATTATACGGCTGCGGTGTCGGATCCGAAAGGTTTTGTTTGGTTAGAGTCGGAGCAAGAAAAAACTTTCCTATTCGAAAGGTGGTTAGGAGCCTGAGCCGCATATTTTAAACTGATTGGAGTCGAAGCCTGGAAAGTTTTAAAATTGTGGAGCGGGATTCGGAGCCGAAGTTTTTTGTGGGTGGAGACGGAAGAGGCAAAATTATTTTACCCTCTCTGCAGCTATGGCTAATTATTCATACCTCTCTTAAATTTAAATCATATGCAGTCTCGAAGATGTCTAAAATCTGAGAACTAAGGCATCATAAATCATGTA
>JABUQX010039007.1:15000-20000 GCA_015478945.1 Trachelipus rathkii
GTCCTACTCCTAAAGCAGAATTCAGGACTGGGTGGACCACTTTGAGAAATATGGTACCGTGGAGAACCTTAATGGAGCAAATGAAAATCGTTCAAGCCACTCAGGACGTGCCAGGAAGCGTACAACCGAGCTGGTCGAGAATCAACTAGTTAAGCAAAGTAGGAGACGCTCTGTGCGCAATCGAAGTCAGTCCCTAGACATATCCACTGAGACTTGCAGAAGAGTGCTTGTAAACGATACAAGGGCTTACCCATACAGAATACAGACGAAGCAGACCCTCACATACTTAGACAAGCAGCAAAGAAAGTCTACGACAGTCAAATTACTGGAGAAGATTCAGGAGACCCTAGATTTCCTTAACTTCCTTTGGACCTCAGAAGAAGCTCACTTCCACCTTGAAGGAAAGGTGAAGGCAAAGACCAATATCTTCAAGGGGACCTCCAAACACAATAAAGTAACCACCAGGCATCATCGGACCATCCTTCTTCGAGGAATCTGGCGCGACAGTGTCAGTCACCAAAGAAAGGTATGTTGAGGCCCTCAAAACCTTCAAGACTAAGCTACAGACCCTCTATCCGTCGCTTATAAGAAAGTTTTGGTTCCAGCAAGATGGAGCAGGCCCTCACACCTCAAACTTGTAACGAGGTTGGTTGAAAGAGAACTTTGGAGGCCGTGTGATCAGTCTCAATACAGATTTTGAGTGGGCACTTCATAGCCCATACCTTAGCCCCCCCAGATTTCTTCCTTTGGGGTTATCTCAAGGACCGAGTGTAAGCAGGGAGACCCAGGATCATCAATGAACTCAAGGAAACCATCACGGAGGAGATAAGAGACATTTCTCGGTTTGTTTGTAAAGGCGTCTCGGAAAACTTTGTGCTGCGCCTCAAGAAATGCACGGAACTAAATGGAGGTCATCTCTCGAACACATGCTCTAGAATGAAGAAGAAATGGCCAAAGACTATATTGTTTTAATTTGATTTTCTAAACACAATAGTTATAATAAAAGTTTCATTTAATTCCAAGAAAATAATTAAGAAATGTGGCCTATCGAAAGCTGGGTCCCGTATATATATATATATATATATATATATATATATATATATATATATATATATATATATATATATATATATATATATATATATATATATATATATATATATATATATATATATATATATATATATATAGAGAGAGAGAGAGAGAGAGAGAGAGAAAGAAAGAAAGAAAGAGATTAAATAGCTTGGCTACACGTACAGAGTGTTAGTTTCAAAACTATACATTAATTAGCAGAACAACATAATAGTAATTCAAATTTTATATATATATATATATATATATATATATATATATATATATATATATAAAATAAAAATATACTATATATATACTATATAAAAATAAACATATATATATATATATATATATATATATATATATATATATATATATATATATATATATATAGGCCTACGTAAAACCCACCAGAGATTGGGAAAAGGACTAAAATTGGACTAAACTCAAAAAACGGCATACCCCAATACATGGCCTTCGAAAGTGTGCAAAATCATAGAAGTATGAAAAATAGAAGAGGGAAGAGTGTTCCAGACATTACATTTGAGAATGAGCACATCGGTTAAATCTGAGGTCAGACAGTTTTTAATATAAGGAGTGTGACAACAGTTTTCTGGACAGAAAGATTGAAGAAATAAAAAAGTGAAAGGAGAATTGATATATATATATATATATATATATATATATATATATATATATATATATATATATATATATATATATATATATATATATATATATATATATATTACTGTGCTGAAAGAAATGTATTCATATATATATATATATATATATATATATATATATATATATATTTATAAAAAAATATATATATATATATATATATATATATATATATATATATAACTATATATATATATATATATATATATATTATATATATATATATATATACCGTATATATATATATATATATATATATATATATATATATATATATATATATATATATATATATATATATATATATATATATATATATATATATATATATTTATACTATATATATTAATATATATATATATATATATATATATATATATATATATATATATATATATATATATATATATATATATATATATATATAATACTGTTTAAAGAAATGTATTCACAATTCAGAATGTTTATAAATTTATTATCAAAGGTGCAATTACAAGACTGCTAAGATAGTAATTTATTTAGGTTGGTGTTTATGGCGACTTCTGTGGTTCGGGGCACAAGGACCGACCGACCTGTCACACTCCTTCGATATTTTCATCTGACGTTAGGTCAAAAGTAACCTCTCTTATGCTCAAACCGCTTCCCATGGCCATTGACCTTTCATGCCGGGCCCGAATGGCTGACCTTGACGCCGAGGTTTCTGTTATATTTCAATTCTAAACTTTAAGAGTGAACTGCAAAATCAGGTTTTTAGACGTTCTAACCATCTTTTATGAACATCCTGTATATATATATATATATATATATATATATATATATATATATATATATATATATATATATATATATATATATATATATATATATATATATATATATATATATATATATATATATATATATATATATATATATATATATATATATCGGAATCATTACTTAAATCACGTTAAAGTTTGATTTTATTATTATTATTATTATTATTATTATTATTATCTGGATTATTTATACTGTTATTTATTATTATTATTATTATTATTACTAAAATCACGTTAAAGTTTGATTTTATTATTATTTTATTATTATTATTATTATTATTATTATTATTATTATTATTATTATTATTATTATTATTATTATTATTATTATTATTATTATTATTATTATCTGGATTATTTATACTGATACTAATAAGTATTATTATTATTATTATTATTATCATTGCTATTACGATGATGATGATTATTATCATTATTATTATTATTAGTAGTAGTAGTAGTAAAGGTACTGATATTATTAGTATTGATATTATTACTGCCACTATAATAATAATAATAATAATAATATATGTAATATTATTAATAATATAATTATAATAATAATAATAATAATAATAATAATAATAATAATAATAATAATAAATAATAATAATAATAATAAAAATAATAATAATAATAAATAATTTGTATAAAATATAATAATAATAATAATAATAATAATAATAATAATAATAATAATAATAATAATAATAATAATAGTAATAATAATAATAAATAATTTGTATAAAATATTATAATAATAACATTAATAATAATAATAATAATAATAATAATAATAATAATAATAATAATAATAATAATAATAATAATAATAATAATAATAATAATAATAATAATAATAATAATAATAATAATAATAATAATAATAATAATAATAATAATAATAAATAATAATAATAATAAATTAATAATAATAATAATAATAATAATTATTATTATTATTATTATTATTATTATTATTATTATTATTATTAGTTTAGGAAATGATTTGGATACCATCGGAGACAAAGAAATTGGAAAGGCAAGATGAAAGAGCAGAAAAGTGGAATGGAATTTTAAAGTAGAGTGCAACGGACTCCCTGGAGGGAGACACTCATAGCCTGATGTGGATGACAAAGAATGAACCAAATGTGTTGTTACTCGAGGTCAATGTTCAAGGTAGAAGAATCATTTGGAAAGAGAATTTGAAGCTTTTACTAAAATTTTTAAAAATATATTGAAAGAATTATAACAATGAAAACTTTATGGGGAGATAGGGGGGGGGGTAATCAACCTAACCTAACGTGAAGTAGATTTACCTGACGTAACCTAACCTGAACTAATGTATTTTAAGTTTTCTTCCTATATTGAAAAAGCATTACGAAATCATTTAATTAAATATTACTCCTTGATTACGAAAACTATCTATTTTGGGGGGAAATTAACCTAACTTGACCTAACTTAAATTAATGTGAAGTAACCTAACCTGACCTAATTTAATCTAAAGTAATGCATTTATTTTTTATAATAAAAATAATATCATTCATATTAAACCAAAGTTCTTCGGATTCGGATTAAATTCA
Organism: Trachelipus rathkii; assembly: GCA_015478945.1. Classification (NCBI taxonomy): domain Eukaryota; kingdom Metazoa; phylum Arthropoda; class Malacostraca; order Isopoda; family Trachelipodidae; genus Trachelipus; species Trachelipus rathkii. The sequence goes on from JABUQX010039007.1 coordinate 19,160, forward strand.
TTTGAAATTTTAACTGTTGAACAAACACTGAACCTACTCCGCTAACGGACCAGTGTTGCCGGAACCCGAAAAATTTTTTTTTGGTTGAGTCAGAGGAAAATAATATATATATATATATAATATATAATATATATATATATATATATATATATATATATATATATATATATATATATATATATATATATATATATATATATATATATATATATAAATAATCACAGTATGATTATAAGCATATAAATATATTAGGAATATTATATATATATATATAATATATACTATTATATATATATATATATATATATATATATATATTAAAAGGATCACAGTCGGAGTAGTCGAAGCAGGAACGGGAGGGAAAGCTTTAAAATGAAGTCAGAGCAGAATTCGGATAACTTTAATAAAACGATAATGCCGGAGTCAGATCCGGAGTTGAAACCGGCAAAATAATTAACCAACTCCGCACCATTAATATTACACCTGAATGTTCATCAACGATATATTTGCAAGGTATTTAAACCATATTAAGGAGAAAACATTCAAAATATCTATTTTCATGAAATAAAAAGTTAAGATTGTTCGGCCCTTTGGCTATAATCGCTTGGGGGGAGAGGAGGGGGGTCAGGGGGTTATCCTTTTGATGGTTTCCCCTCTAGGAATTGATCCCGGGACCTCTGCCATACAATTACGATTCACTATCACATATGCTATGCTTGAATAAAACTTATATTTTTAGTTGACGTCGTTCATTAACTTTAAAATTCTTTATTATTATTATTATTATTATTATTATTATTATTATTATTATTATTATTATTATTATTATTATTATTATTAT
>JABUQX010039007.1:25000-32500 GCA_015478945.1 Trachelipus rathkii
TGTTCCAATGAAAGAAAGCAGCTCAATTTAGCTCCTGACGATGATTCACGTAGTAGGGGAAAGTTAAGCTGAAGGTTCCATTTTCACTTCTCTAATGGATTGTTTTAAAGAAAAGAAATTGTGGCATCAAAATCATACAGAAAAGAAAGTGAGAAGGAAAAAAAAGTCCCATTCTTCTGACGTGATTATTGTAACATAAAAGAAAAGGCAACATACGCGAATTACATCAAGAAAAAACTAATCATATAAGTTGCCTACTTTGACCAGTTAAGACAATGATATTTCCCTTCCAATTGGTGGAAAACACTGGAAATAGTTTTATGAATTTAAAAAAACTAGCAATAAAATACTTTTCAGCTCCACCGTCATCAGTCGAAAGTGAAAGAATATTTAGAACAGGAGGAAATATTTATGAAGCCACAAGAAATAGGTTATCCCCTGAAAATGGAGAACTGCTAATGTTCTGTCATTTTAACCTTAGAGCTTATTCAAATGAAGTTTAGTTTAATATCTTTAAATACGAAACTTTTCAATTTTCATTTAATTATTTTTAATATGTGAATGGTTTGCTATATGTAAGAAATAGTTATTTACTTTTTGTTTTATTACTTTGTATATAACACTGGTAAACATGAAATTTATTGGACGGGGTTTTGCAATTGATTATTAATGTGCTGATTCCAAAAATGTAATCGGTTTTTGCATTTCACATCGCATTTGTGAGATATTGTGTGTAACACAGATTTGTAAAATTTTATGATTTTTTACCTTATTCAAGAGGGTCTATCACAATTATTGGGTTATATATATATAAATATATATATATTATATATATATATATATATATATATATATATATATATATATATATATATATATATATATATATATATATATATATATATATATATATATATATATATATATATTATATATATTGGATATATAAGGGAGAGGAAACAAATCGCAATGAATATGATACATGTTCTTGAAAGATATATGTTAATTATAATACAACATATGAAATAAAGAGTAATATGGGACAAAAATGAATGTAATAGAAGGAATTGGGTTTAGTTAATGTAAACATATCTACGATGGTAGTAACTTTCCATCGTAGACGATCAAGCTGTGTTAATAGCGCGTCGCCCTGGAATTACGCGCTCCAATTCAAGCTCTTCTTCGAACAATATATGGCCACGAGAGTTACTATGATCTACCTTATTATCATCTTCTCACTAGGTTTAGCGTCATACCATGACTTTTCACTATAAGGTATCTTTGGATCGATGAGACTGTTTCAGCCGCGTTCATCGAGTGACTATCGCCTTAGGTTCGCGCACTCTTTCATATATAGCCGTCGCAGGGTGTAAAAGGTAGTGATTGCAACATTTTAATACTCATTCTATCGCCTATGAGGAAATAAACACTGTCTAGCAGTTTATTCCTTATTGTATCATTTATGATTAGTGAGTTATCTTACGGCTTTCCTTTCCCAGAAATTTTTAATGTGCTTACATACGGAATAAATGATCATTCCACGCTCTTGTCCTCTATACTAATCACAGTCATTGTTAGTAGGCAAGGCAGGCATTCACTGAATTGGTGATGCGTTTTACCTTATTTAGTGGGCCTTACAAAATTATCCCAGCTTGTGTTTCTTCTCGTACACTCAAACAGAACGTTGAGCAAATAGTTAATAGCGTGAATAGTTTTATCAGCCAGATCATTTATGTTACCAGGTTGCCTTCACATAATATTAGTTTCATTTAAGTACAAATAAGTATTATGTGTAGTGGGAATAGTAAGATATTTCTCTCTGTGACAAGTTACGTGGTTTCACGTACGATGTTCCTGTTCAACTCGGCGTTCAAGGTTTTCCTCGATTAGGTCATTATACTCTTTTGTACATTTGATCTTTGTACCGTCACCGTGACTGATTTTACGCAATAAGCACTCAGGAGCAGTGATAGATATTTTGTGTGAAGAACTCTAGCTTGTCTACACCGTAAGCGTAATTATAGTATTTATTACACATATTGGGTCAGAAAGCATTATTTTATTAACGCAATACTCATATGTACTGACTGATTATTAGTAGCATCTCGTCAAAACTGTGCTAGATTATTGGTAACATACTAACTCTCTCATCCGTACTTCGAAGGCACCCTACATGAACCGAATATTTTGTCATTACCTGTTGACGTTGTGTAACAACATACTATAACTTTTAAACTGCTCTTAGATAAGTTGTCAATCAATAAACAGTCGCCACTCACCTGCATCGTATTCTGGGAGTCCCATAGCGAGTAGTAGGCATGCAACTTCACTGCATGTTTATACAAAATTATACCAAAATATGACTTGAAGGAAGCCTCCGCAGCATATTGGCTACCTACACTTGTTACGATAATAAATTCGATTACTCTTTGTCTCATAGATGTACGCCAGTACGCTCCGCAATTATTTTTTTCCATGGGCAAACCTTTCGATAAGCATCTTATTCTGCGGTTCACGAGATACAACTATCGGTCATATAATATTGCTATACTTTCTTATCATAACAATATCTTATCGAAGCATAATCACCACTGTTAGATATCTAGATATGTCACTGTAGGCACCATCCATGACTGTCTAATCTCCGAAGGAGTGGCTGATTAGGAATAAGATGATCATCTCGATGGAGCTGGGTGCATTGGATCAATCATTGTAACATTGTAGAGCTTATCTAAGATAAGTATAGTAACCACAGACTTCACGGTTAAAGTTTCGGATCCTTTGCAGGTGAGAGAATCATTGCTTGAGTATACTGTTAAGATATATAATGACGGAGAGACTAGAGGGTGACAGTCTTAAGTGAGTGTACAAGCCTACGGCTCAGGTGACAGCACAAATGATTATCTCGTCATTCCATATGGTTGGAAATATGCAATAAAAATAGTGAATGCCATGATGTTTCGTGATTAAACGAACGTGTGATATGTGTGTACGATGCTAAATCGCGAGATGTAAGTATTATTATGGAATAGATTATCGTGATCTAGTTCCTTCCTAATTACTATAATGATTCTGTCTACATATTAAGAGTTTCAATCTCAAATTTGAAAATATATTTCACCTTTTTATTGATTTTAATTACTCTAGATGTTTTTAGATTTTTATTATTTATGTTTCACTCGTATAATGTGTGAATGACTGGCTAACGTGGAAAATTAACTTACTTGGCTGAATAACGCGCAATGTATATTATTGTCGAGTAGCCGAAGTTATCAGTGGTTTCGCCAAGAGCATACTTTTAGCATATCGATAATATTTACGTATTCGGTAATTCGCTTTTTCCTTTTCAGGCACATCTCCTTAATAAATTATATATATTATATTAATATAATATAATTATTTAATTATATATATATATATATATAAAATATTATATTTAATTAATGATATATATAATAATATTATCTAATTATATATATAATTAATATAGTATATATATATAGAAGATAGAAATATAGATATATAATAATAATATATATATATATAATATATATAGTATACTAAGATTATATATTAATTTAATACTTATGAAGATTATAGAAATATGATATTTAATATATTAATTATAATTTTAATATATGATTAATAGTATTATAACATATATATACTATCTTATATAATATATAATATTATAATTTTTAATATAATATATTATATTAATATATTTAATTATTAATATATTTACATATATTAATATTAAACTAATTATTATAATAATATTTTATTTATAACCAATTAATAAAAAATTAAAATTAAACTATATATATTATAACATCAAGTAAGACTCTTCATCCTCACTTCTATATCTCTCTCCTCCTCTTCTCTCCTCACTCTCATCTCTCTCTCTCTCTCTCCTCATCTTTTCTCTCCAGTCTCTATCCCTTCCTATATTCTAATTGTCGTTGTACTCATATATAAATAATATAAATAAATTGTAGAATGTAATTAAGAGAGGGGAGAGATTGGAGAGTGAGAGAGAGAGAGAGAGAGAGAGAGAGAGAGAAAGAGATGAGAGAGAGAGAGTCACTTTTGTAGAGAAATGATGAGAGAAGTAGGAGTGAGGGGAGATACAAAAGTAATGGTTCCAATTTTATGAAGTAATAATGCTAATCAAAGAAAAAATATTTGAAAAAAAATATGTAATAATAATAATTAATTAAACAAAAAAATGAAAATTTTTATATAAGTGTATTTTGACCAGTTTTATCATTAATATTAGGGTAAATATTAATAAATCTATAAATTATTACTAGTTTTATGAGAAAGACTATTTATTATTAATATTAATTTTCTAATAAGTGTTACTAAATTGATTACTTTATGGATAAGGAAAACTAATTAATATCAATGATCGATCAAAAATAAAAGGATTAACTTTGTTGTCAAAAAATGATGTGGATTGATTAAAATATAAAATAGGGACACGAGTGATGAAATTAATATATTAACGGTCTGTCGTGAGTAAAGTTTATTAGTTAGCTTCTCAAAATCTATTATTGATACTAAATATTAACATGTAAATATGTGGAGATCTTAGGTATATGTTGTTGATGTGGGAAAATAATATAGTCATCACAAGTAATATAGAGACCGTTTCCAGTTCTCACAACATCAAACCCATACACGGTACCGTTGTGTATAAAACATAATACTCTGTCCGTAAGAAACTACACTTCATTACAAAATCTATTTAAATAAATCATATACACTCATACGAGTCATCAATACAAAAAATATATTATGAATATACATAATTATATATATATTTATATATATTCATTTAATAATATATTTACCGTATTTTATATAAAATGTGTATAAAATATATTCAATAATAATAATATATTACCTTAAATGCAAGAAAAATCAATCTTAAGCTAACTTAATGTTGAGAGGTATACGCCAATTAGATTATTATAATTATTTAATATTAATATCATATTATTATATATAATTTAATATTATATATATATTATATATATATATTATATATATAATTATAATTAATATACTATAATATAATATATATATATATAGGTATTAATTTATTATATATATATAATATATTTATTATATATATATATATATATTAATATATTATTAATATATATATATTATATATATATATATATATATATTATAGATATATATTTATAATATATGAGTGTGTAGATGAAGGTTAGAGTTTTTTATGTATAATAAATATATAATACCCTATGAGCGGACATTGACCTTCTATATTGTATAGTGTTATAAATAATTAAATGGAATAAAAAATTAAATAACCATTCAAGCATCTTATATTCAAAGAAATTCACTCATAGATTTATTTTATTAAAATTTACATAAATATATATAAATATAACTATAACTTAATACAACCAAGCTATTATAAATATAATATGAGTGAATGAATTGTTTACACATCACGTCGTGTGTTCTGTATTTCCTAGCTTAGTACTTAAATGTACAGTTAAATAGGTGTATAGGGCATATTCGCTCTTCCTACAAAATTAATATTAGGTCAGTGACTTTGTTGGTGACTCTTGCTAAGCAGACTTCTAAAATATGATTGCCAAAATTATATTGTGTATTAGATGGATAGAACTAGTAGAGATTAAAAAGTGTAGGTGACTGATCAGTATTCAAAGTATAGCAGGTCTACTCACCTCGAAGTTCACATGATATATAGAATATGCTTCAATTAATCGTAAACAAACAGCCTGAAAAGGCCACGTATGTTTGCAATTAAAATTTCTTCTTCTGTATCTTGTGTCTTATGCATTAAACCTCATGGGCGTTATGTATATACTTTAGAGTGACTTGTGTGGTGTGTGGTATTCTTTCTCATTATACCCTCGTCTGGCTATTGTGTCTTTTTTTTCTAGTTTTTTATTCATGCACATAAAATTTGCTTGGCTTGAAGGGCGAGTATAGATGTTTTATTTTCTATAGATTCTCTCGCAAACTATATAGTTATATTACTTTAAGGTTAAGGTCATATAGAGGGTATATATAAGATATTTAACAATAGGGATGTCTCCGGAGTGTTCTGTCCAGTGCGCCTTTATATCCGAGCACAGCGAATATAAATTTTAAATAATACAATGAAGGGAACGTTTTAGGTCAAGTAGAATGGCGATCTGTGGAAAAAAAGTAACGTTCTACCTCTCTAATTCATATCTCTCGTTATATCTGTGAGAATACGGATCCAGGTGTTCATTACATAGAACAAATGAGTATAACAATATGTCTTCCTAACGTTTCTGTTATGTTTGTAGAAACGATGCAGTTTATACTATGGATTATTTTATTATACAGACTCACTATTCTACAAGTCTTAAGACAGAAATAAACTTAAGCGTATACCTGTCTTCTCTCATCGAACGTTTGAATTTGGAGAGTTGTGGAGTGAGAAAAAAAATTTACTTATAATGCATACCTTATTATAACATTACTGATTAATAGATCAAAATAGTATTATTAGTTCATGCTCATTTATATTCGTAAATGAGAAAAGTCTTTGTATTTCGACTTTGATGTATATCCTATTGCTCCTATGCAGTCTTATTAATCTTATCTCAATATTATATAATATTAATTAGATATATATAATATATATTATATATATATATATATATTAATTATATATATTATATTATATATAATTAATATATATAATATATATTATTAATTAATATAATATTTTATATAATTATATATATATATATTATAATATATATATAATATATATAATTGAAATATTAAAAATAAAATAATGAACCCATTTCACCTAATAAGAGCATGAAATAATGTATTATATATATATATAGAAGTAAATTGATGGTAGTAGGTATACAAAGTTACAATCTTTGACTTAAAGTGATCTTATCTTTAAAGAATTAAAAGTAAAATTGATTCCAATCTAACGGCGAGAGAGAGGATAGAAGATAGGGTAGAGAGCATAAAGTATGAAATAAAACGAGTTTTCCCCGTTATGTGCATACCAAACGAACTGAAATTTCTTCGTTCATGTAGACAGGATGATACGTAGGATAGTCCGTTCTTTTATAACCCGAACCTGATGTCTTTTATATCATTCGTAGTTGCATAAGGCTGGACAGAACTCGGAGAACCCATGAAATAATAAACCCTATGACCTCCCTAGTATAAAAGGCGAAAACAAAAAAAAACTACCTCTCTTCCTAGCAATTTAGTGCAGAAAAAAACAAGAAAAAACAAAAGAGCAGTGATAAGAAAAGAAGAAAACGAAAAGACTAAGAAAATAAACCATGGGTTAGATGAAAAAAGCAAAAGAAATATACTTCCAAAAGTGGTTTTCAGGCTGTTTTATAATTCAACATATATAATCATGTGACTTCGGTGAGGACATCAAACTTGAAAAACATCAGTCCCAAATTTAATCTCTCTCTCTCTCTC
>JABUQX010039007.1:37500-50000 GCA_015478945.1 Trachelipus rathkii
ATCATAAACCTGAATCTGAATCATAATCCTGAATCATAAAGTTGAATTCTAAACATAAATCTGAATCGTAAACATAAATCTGAATTTTATTCTTGAATCATAAATCTGAATCATAATCCTAAATTATAAACTTGAATCATAAACCTGAATCCTAAAATTGAATCTGAATCATAAACCTGAATCATAAACTTAAATCATTAATCTAAATTATAAACTTGAATAAAAAACCTAAATCTGAATCATGAATGAGATTTCTAAACCTGAATCTGAATCATAATCCTGAATGATAAGACTGAATCTGAAACATAATCCAGAATCACAAATTTTAATCATAAACCTAAATCATAAATTTATTTCTGAATCATAATGATGAATTTAAATGTTGAATCATATACTTAAATTATAAACCTGGAATAAATTTGAATGGAATCATAATCCTGAATCATAAACTTGATTCATAAACTTGAATTCTACACCTGAATGTTTCTATATAATGAATGGTGATATATTTATTTCTATAAATTAAAAAATTTTTGAAAACTATCACAATAATCGATATTATTTGTAATTTTGTAAGTATAGATTATTTCTTTATTTATTTAATTTAGGTTATAGATCAATATTCCGAGTTCCTATTCGAATGCATTCAATTTGTCTAAGTAAAATAATATAATTAACAAAAATTTTCAATAATAGTAATATATCTACCTATATATATATATATATATATATATATATATTATATATATATATTAATATATATATATATATACATCACATTTAGTATGTATATAGTAAAATAATATTTCAATAAATATAAATATATTATCAAATAAGATTTTTTCCTTCATTCTTTTAACTCTAACGCATACTCGCTAATAATATATGAATTTATTTAATCTTTATGTCCATATATTAATATATATATATCATACTATTTTTTTTAGTTATTTATATTATAAAATCACGTAACCCTACAGTACTTTACCACCGTACATGTTTTGTACTCACATACAATGTATATTAAGTAACGCTATTAATTAGCACAAAACTGTTGAAATAATATTAAATTTTATTTTATATAAAATTGAACTTGCTATCATATAACAACAGTAATCAGTCAACCTTTACGGGCTAATATACACTTTCTAATTCTAGCGCACCGGATAAGTGCTAAGCCTATCTGCTAGCTAAATTACACTACTTACGGTAGATTTAACCTACGATATACGCGGATGAGTAACACTCTAGCACTCTTGACTACATAGCCATAACCTAACATGAACTCTAACTAACTACCTAACATAACCTAACTGAAATTAAAGCGTAACGTAACCATACGGTACGAGGTATCTAGACTCTCTAACACCTCATACCATAGCTCATAAGGCTTAACCTGAGGAAGCTTATGTTATTAACCTAGGAACCTACATTGGTAAACCTTATCAAGACCTAAAATACCGTAGGCCCTGTTGACTAATCATAACCTAACAGCGATAATTGTCCTAACATATAACAATAATACATGCCATCACCTATAAGAGACTAAATCTAAACTGACATCATACGATTACTACAAGATAATCGATAATGCTGTTGATCTTCTTACAACCCTAAAACAACTAACTAGCTTACTGCCAGCAGCTATTACTACACTAAAGGAAAGGATGATATAAACAGACGTTACTTTAAACCTAGACCTATATCATCTACGTTGCCGCAAACCTATCCCTGAAGCAGGTTGATGTTGAAAACCTTCCCCTAGCTATCAATCTATATTAAGTATATATATTAAGATTTCAAAATCTTACAGAAATTTAGATTTTTCAATTTGTGGAACTTATTAACTTATTTAATAACACACTAACTGGTTTAGAAAATTATTTATAATTCCTCTTCTGTGTGCTCTCCAAATATTATAATACTCATAAGAATCATAATACAATAATAAAATATTTGCTTGCAATCTAGAACATTTTTTTAGCACCAATAAAATGTATAAATAATTAAATAAAATTGCCTTAATAAAAACTATAAATAGTATATTTTAAATATAAAAAGAAAAGGATTCATTGTGCAATTATATTTGGCTTCACCAATTTACTGTATTATATATTGAATTATATATATTATCTTTAGTAAATAATGTAATTATTTACTTTTTTCATTATTACTCTTTACACCTAAAATAGTAAGAAAATTTAACATGAACCAATATATATATTATATATATATATATTGATTATATATATTCACATATATATATAATATATATATATATATATATATATATATATATATATATTATATATATATATAATATATATATTATATATAAATATATATATATATATATATATATTATTATTTGGTATAAATGATTATATACAAATCCATTTTAATCCTAAATTACTTCATATATTATTATTAAATTATATATATATATATATTAATATATATATATATTATATATATATATATATTATATATATATATATATATATATTATAATATATTATATATATATATATATTAATATATATATATTATATATATATACATATATATTATATTATAATATATATATTATATATAAAATCTATTATGGCTATTATTGATTATGTAATGTTTTATATTTTACAAAAGTGTCTTAGGTTTCGCTACGATAAATTAAGTGATCTTTAGTTAATACACTTTAAGCTATATTTTTAAATGTCTGATTTTTGTGCTCTTTCGAGCTGTTTGAATTATAATTATTACCTCACTGAGACAAAAGTGCATACTAATATAAAATTAAATAATGAATTATTTATACTTTATTCATTATATTATATTTTATACATCATATAACATATATATATAAACATCTGCTTGACAGGAGTAGAGGAAAAACTATGATAGGAAAATTCACTATCATTGAGTGTAATTATTATATATAGTGATTTGAAAACACAAAGGGTGACATTTAGTCTTGATCATTTCAAGATTTTATTCGATAATATATATATATATATATATATATATATATATATATATATATAATTATATTATATATATCATATATCTATATATATAGTTATATATAATAATATATATATAATTATATATTATTATTTATTATATATTTATATATATATCACTTAAATATATATATTTATAATATCTATATATAATATATATATATATAATAGTATATTATTGAAGTAGCTATGATGATGACTAAGGTGAGGGATAGTATATTGATAGGGTGGAGTCACTGTTGCACCCCTATATCACTAAGATTTGGGCGAAATTATAATATTATTAGTAGAACCTATTATATAATTATACTCTTGAATAGTATATTTAGTTATTAAATAACGATCGTATGTGATATATTATAATATAGGTATTTAATAGTAGTAGATAAAAATATGGATAAAAGTAGTAAATCCAGTTACTAGTATATATTATAAGTAGAAGTAGTTATATATATCATATATATATATATATTATTATAATATCCTACTTAATATTAATAACCTTTTTCTAACTAGCACAGTGTGTAGAAAAGGCCGTATAGACACTTAAGTATTCGTATCAGAGTCGCGTAGTATCAGATCAAGTGTTATAATCAGAGTGTGTACTTCTGCTTCTCTCCGACTGACTCATGGCGTTTCGATGTGTAGTGAACAATAACAATGTAAGTTAGAGAAAATGGATGAAAAAGATATGTTCCAGAGCTTGTGCATAGAGTAACATAGCAAGTTGAGAATGCGTGGAAGTACTTATCCACAAGACTCGCTGGTCCGAAAGTGAAACAGATATAATCGCGCCAGTTTATAGCTTAGGGATGACCTTCCGAAGATGTTATTATTTCACTGTTTTGATGATGATAATAAATGTGAAGATAAAATAAGGAAAGAATATAAAAATATAGAATCTTATATCACTAGTATTATGTGGCTGTTGAATATGTTCTTCTTGACAGTATTTCCGCTAGAACTATCAGTTTGAGATCAGAGTGAGCATGTGTAGTTGTGCGAGGTGCCAGAATATCGCTGTAATACAGAGTCAATTGGTCTTGGGATACGCGTAACTCGTTGATATTCAGGCATGCAGACACTGCACATTATTTGACACAAGACGATAGTAGGGACGAAGATCGGATGTAGTTAAAGAGGTGCACAATCATACACGCGAGACTGTATCAACACTCATAAAGGATGGTATCATATAAGTACTTAAGCACTCAAAAGAAAGTAAAAATTGGAAAAATATAAAGTAATGACTTACAACTAATTCAATTAATAAGTATAGTATATATTAGGCGTGCAATCCATAATAGGGAATGTAGTGATATATTAATATATCATAAAACTTTGAGTACTACTTTAATTATTATATATTTTATATATATATATATATATATTATTATATATAATATATATATTATATATATATATATATATATATATTATATATTATATATATATTAATATAGTATAATATATATCATATATTATATATATATATATATATATATAATATAATGTTAATACTATCACTACACCTTTTGGACCCCCTAATATGAATACTGCCTACGCCCATATTGTTATATATATATATAATTAATATATAATAATATCAATCATATAAATATATATATATATATTATATAATATTATATATATATATATATATAGTTATATATATAATATATATTTATATATATATATTATAATATATATATATTATATATATATATATTATATATATTATATTAATATTTTAATATCTATATATAATATATATAATAATATATTTTAATTATATATATATAATAATTATTTATTATATATTATATATATATATATATTAAATATTGATTATATAATATATTGATATATATATATATATGATATATATAATATATTATATATATATATATATATAATATGCTCATCTAGTTAATGATTTATATATATATATTATACTCATATATATATATATATATATATATTATATACGTATCAAAGTATATATTATATATATTTATAGACTTTTTTTTTAGTTTTTTTTATAACATATTTGCTAGTATATATTGAATACTTAAAAAGTTGGATCAATATATGGGTGATTAAGATATAGTATGACAAAGTATCGTAATATATTTTAAATATTTAATTATTTAAATAATAATCACATTTTAATATTTAATAATATTTTAAAAACATGACATATATCTCTAAAATGAATATATAAACATTACTAATAAAAAATAATTATACATATTTGAAATCAGGATATTAAAGTACTTATAATTACAATGATGGTAGATAGATAGTGATGTGTGTGTGTGTAATGTAAGTAGTTGTGTGTAGTGGTAAAATAACGTTATGATTTGATACTATCAGTTATAATTAATATAAATATCTGAAAGATCGTATTGTTACATCCTGTACAGTTTTTAATCGCATATATATAGATAAAACTAAATATTACTAATTTTATTATAGAATACTGATCGTAGTCAAATGCTATATGATAAAAAATGTATAATAATAAAATAAAAAATTAGGTAGTAGGGCTAATAGATGACCGACGAGTACCTTATCAATATACTACCTAGTATAGTAGTATATTGATAGTGAGGGCGTAGTAGGTATAACTACTATATATACTATATTGTAGCTATATATAGCTTAGGACATCTATATATATATAAACCTAAAGTAGTAGAGCGGGGGTTCCGCGAGAGCACTTATATTAATGTTGCGAAGCGTTAATATAATCAACCTTCATCATGTACAACAACATTATCAGTATCCATGTCATCGCTGATCTGACGAACATGCTGTTCCATTGTTTCTCCGGAAGTGTTTTTGTACGCTGATAAAGCTCCTCCTACGAATTGACACTTTGAGATAATATTCTATCAGTTTACCACTTGGGTATAATATTTAATACAGTATAATACATTATATATTATAGTTAAAAAAAAATAAATAACATAATATAAACAATGAAATTCATACAAAAATAAAACTCTGACGGAGTCGTTAAAACGTTACTCTATATTGACTATATATTATATTTGAATACATGTGTCGTCACCCCTTATAATTAGACTATATAGAGATTCATTACCTAATGAAATATACATATAATAAATATATAAAAAAAAAATTATAAAAATTAAATAATATGTGGGTCGAGTCGTAAAACTGGAGGTCCTAGATTATATTTTCTTTTTTTATATAAATATATATATATATATTATTCTTATTATTATATATAATAACTAAATGTTTAATTTTATTTGTTATTTTTATTATTTATATTTTTATATTTATATTATATTATATATTGGATATTACTTGTTATATTCATATAATATATATTATAATATATATATATATATATATATTATAATATTATTAGTTTGTATTACTATGTATGTAAGTGTATAATACTTAATTATCTAATATTAATCTAATATAAATCAATATCTTTGAACATAAATCTAAATTAATATAATACAATAAGTATCGGCTCATCGGGACCTACGTAATTATATACGACAATATCTTATTTATTATATTTTAAAATTAAATTTTTGTTATCCATATACACCTCGATATTTTATAGTGGCACTTCTTTTATTTGTGTTATAAATTGATAGATATTTTTTATTCCACATATTTTACTAATAATTATTTATATCCTAGTAGTTAATATATATTTTATTCATTATAGATATTATGCTGAGTATTAAATAGAATAACTAAAAATACCACAAGACTTGAGCAAATGCAATATTGCGAGGAGGGTGGCTGATGGATGGGCATGGCAGTAGCCAGCTACGTTTAAGAAAGGTCTTCTTCTCCTTAGATCAGCGCTGTCTGATCGCGTGAGCTGTGAGAACAACTTACTCGGACTGCGAGTAAGACTAGTATAAATTGAAATGATATTATATCATATATAATATTAATCTTATAATCATTACTCTCGTCGCTGTCTAGTAACAGAAATTCTATACAGCTAAGATAAAAACTACTATAGATTTAACTGTGTAGAATTTTGATTGAGAATTGGAATGAGCGTAATCTAGTAAGCATAAAATGAAGACTTACATATCTCAGTAGGAAATACTATCCATATACAGAATTACATCAATAATTCTTTATATATTAGCTCTGTATCCATATCATAGCTGGTCGACCTCTAGACTTTATTATTATCGCACATTACATTTTTTATAACCATTTATTAGTATGAGTTTAAAATATAATATTCAGCATTAGGTAGAGAGTGTTTTATTATAATCTAAGATAATTATATCTTCCTTGCAATTGTTACATAACGAAAGGTAGTAATGTGCATAATGAGAGAAAAAGATGTAAATTTTTACAAGGAAGATCTACGAAACCAATATGAGGATTTAGTAATAGCTAGTAGATATATTTACGTATGAAGTTGACTGACATCACAGATCTACGATACATCCAAAACCAGCAATAGACAGACTAGTTTTTTGCTTGTTAGCAGTCACAATTTCCAAATATTTTAACTATCGTTGTTTCGTACACAACTGTTATATATAAATACTGGCAATTTATTATACTCACGTGCCTACTTGCTTCATAAGTAGAAAGAAGCTTTTCTAACTCATTACAATGAAAGTATTCTGATAAAACCTCTATGACGAATTCTGTTGGTAGTATGATAAGCTACTGACTGCCTCTACCTACTAACATACATCGTGAATAATATTGAATCATAAAAATAATGACATAGATGTTATTACTACTGGACTTTGTCTCACTCTTTGCCTGCATTAAATTGTAACAAAATTTATTGTGAGATTTTATTTGTAATATATTATTATATATAATTATAATATTACCCTAATTTTTTCTAATAAGATAGGTGTCTGACTAATCTGCAAGCAGCGCTCTACAAGCGGTTGTCACTGATTATTATATATATAATAATATAATTATAAACTATAATATTTATATATATATATATATATATATATATATAATTTATATTATTATATATACTATAAATTATATATATATATTAATATATAATATATATATATATATATATATATGATATATATTATATATATATATATATATATATTATATAATATTATATATAATATTACTAATTATTATATAATATACTAATATAAGTCTAGCAGATTTTTTGTTACTGGCCATACCCGAAAAAAAAGTTACTGGATACGCAGCATATGATATTATTAATATTTAATATTTGATATATATGATATATATATATAGTATATAGTATAATATATACGATACGATATGAACTATATCTATTTATTTAATAAAAAAATTGAGGTCAAAGTTTGTTACTTGTTTCGTGTTATTTATATTGAATAATATATGATGTAGGGAGATGAAAAGGAGAATAGTTTTTTTATTAGTCAAAAATTAGATTATTACTATCCTTCATAGGATTTCTTTGCGACATAAGGATATGTATTAATACACATATAATAGGGAAATAGTTAATTTTTTGAAAGTCATAATTAGAGAAGGAGTAACTCTTGTTTTATACTAATATTATTATATATAATATATATATGTAGTATGTGAAGATTTTTTATGTGTGTATGTTGAAGAATGTAATATCTGTATAGTGAATGATTTAGCATGTTTATTATATACATGTGTTAGTAGTGGTGTGTGTCCTTGAAATGAAGTTACTACAGGATATAAAAGTAATTTACAGACTCAATTTTTTATTAGTTTTGATATCTCTTGTTTTTATATGGAAATGAAATATAGATTTCAAAGTGTAATTAATAGAGAGTATTAATATATAGTTAATATATAATATATAATTATATATATATATATATATATATATATATTTATTAATAATATATAAATTTACTCAGGTATATATATATATCTTTTATATATTATATATATAATATATTATTAATTATATTATATATATATAAATATAATATTATAATTAATTATATATATATTAATAATATATATTATAATATAGTATTATAATTATATATTAATATATTATATATATTATATATTTATATATATTATATAATTATATATATTCCAGGTATTATTATATATATATATATTAATATAATTATATAATATAATTTGTGTATATATAGTGTGTGTGTGTATGTTATAGATGTTAGTTCAATTAATGTTATGAGATTAATGACGTAGTTAAATAATATTAAATCGATATTCTATTTATGTAATAAGTATCGATGTTATTTGATAATATTGGGTGATAGAAGTAACGTCGGCACATGTTTTGATTAATATAAAAATTTATATACATATTATTACGCATTGGGAATATATATACTCAAATACAATTTATTACAATATTTATATTATATTTATCTTAAGGTTTAGTATAATATCAGTATGATTTATTTAGATTAAATAGTGTTTAGCTTAAGTAATACACTAGTAAACAGTTAGTATAATCTATGTTTTAATAATATATATATATAACTATACAAACCGTTTATGTGTTGTTCATAATACAGAATTTAAACATAAATTAAAATTTAGTAAGCGAATATTTTGTGGATATTGAGTATAGATAGAATATTATTAGGATACGCATTTTTTATGATCATTTACATGGGACGAATATTATAAGATACTACCACTTACTTATCATAATTAATATTTAATATATATATATATTATAAATATATATATCCATATATATATATAAACTAACTTATAACTATGACTCTCTCTCTCTCCCTATAATATATATTATTAATTATATATAATAATTATATGTATGCGTTGATAATATTTACTTAATGAAAGTTGCATATCTAAATCTTTTGGAGACTATATATAAAGAATTTATATAAATATACCCTCAGATAATACAATATTAGTTATATATACTTTTAAATAAACTTATTTATACATGAAGAGGATTTAAGCCTTCTTGCCTATGGCAACATCAAAATGTAACTAAGAATGTTCATAATTGCAAGCAATATATAATAAACATATTTTAATATGAGTCAAATTCACACACACTATATTATCGAGCAATTTACAAATTCGAGTCACAAGTCAAAGACCCCTTTCTCTTAATTGAGATATGAAAAATTAAGCATTTATTTACAATACTATCGCCTACTTACTGACTGTTTTGTTCAGTGTCTTTACATAAGTCTTTTATTTTTATTAGTGTAAAGATTGAAAGCCTAATGCGTACCGTTGTTTCATTTGTTTTCAAAAAAAGAATTGTGAACTATGTGACGCTACCGATATATGTATAATGTATGCGACATAGAGTGATCTTTCTAATAATTTAATCAGGCGCTGAGATGTCATGAGATCAACAAGATAGAATAACGCGTAGATAATGTTCATGTAAGTGAGATATCTGTACGTCACGTTAGGCATATTTAGACCTTTTTAGAAGCTTATTTAGTATGACAAAGAATATCCTTGTAAAAAATTCTACAGAAAAGTGAAATAACAAGGAGCATTAAGAACGGCATAGCAACTGTTAAAGGCTTTTCCACAATCAGTAAACTCAATTGTTATTCGAGAATATATTTTGCGCGCGCATTTGTTAACCATTGTGTCAACAGTAAGACTCGCGCGATCACGCATGTAGTGACATAATCGTTATATCGACAGCACACATTATTTTCATCCAGATTCTGCACACGCGATCGACGTTAATATTGTCGGTTTTGGGGGGAAACATCAAAATCTTTACTACCGCAACGGGGTTTATTATTTACATATTACCTTAACTACATAGGACTTTTAACGGATGTAAGTTTTTCATTAGCAAATAATTTACTACGCACGGCTCGATTGCCTAAACATAGTATATAACGGCATAAATTTATATGGAAATAAATTCAAATTTGCTGAGAAAATACTTTTGTCGAACTCTACATTCAACAAACGAAAATTTTTACTAATATATATACCCACTTTTGCAATTGTGGGTTTTCGTAGCTGTAATGCTAAAGATTCTTTCAAGTATATGCATGAAAAATTATGTTTTTTGAATAATTGAAAACTATCTTGAGATACGTTCTAATTACAAAAAGGAAGAAAAACATGTTACCATCAAAATGTCAGTTACTCAAGAGTGGAATGCATAAGAGTAGATAGGAAGGAAGTGATAGATAAAAAGAAATGATTGATAAGATGAAAACGGATGAGGGATATAACAGCCTTGAAGAACTACCCTATTGATAGATTTACTGGATGAAAAGAGACTGTCAATAGCAGCTCCTTATATAAAGTGGCAAACAAACAAAATTAAGAGGGTAGGGTAACTACCAACATTAGTAGTTTAGAAATAAATGCTTTGTGCCAGGTTTTATCATAAGCTTGCTTTATGCCCAGATCTACAACAAAATGTCCATTAAAAGGCAGAACAGAACAGAACTCGAAGAGTAAGAGAAGTGAAAAAAAATCACCCATCTAGCTTTCAACACGTAGCTAATTTGGATTTCTAAAAATTTATTTAAAGGTCGAAAATTGTAAGAGTGGAGAGCAACGCGATAGCTCTTGACTACATTTATATATTTGAATCAGTTTCTTGAATAATTTTCTTAGGTTTTCATTTTATATCTTATATGCACTAATGAGAAGGTTATTTTTGCCTTTATTTAGTAACAAATTCATTAAAAAAAAGTTATTGCCTTTTAGTAACCAATTCATTAAAAAAAAGTTTCAAAAGTCCCGTAAATAGAAGGATATTAATTTCACAGCATAATACTATCACGTACCTTCAAATTAAAACATAGTCTAAGATTTAAAGGAATGAAATGGGCTGGATACAGCTTTTTTTTATTTGGAAAAATGCTTTTGAAAAGCCAATCAGTTTCCCATTCTTTATGAAAAAAAAGTATAAAATTTTAAATATTTCCTGTTTACAGCGACAAACTGGCTGGGTATATTAAAAATTGTATCTTGCCCAATTATACACTCACTGAAAATATCATATAGATCAGTTCTGTAATTTTTTTTTTTCATTTATGACAAAAAAAAATTTGGGTCACGATCTAAATTGGACATAGTTAGGAATTGGCGCTAGATAGCGAAATTTAATCTTAGTTTTTAGATAGTAAACAACTTTGTATTGTTTAAGTTGAAAATCATTTCGACAGAGTTCTTGCCCTCTATTCAATAATGTCGGAAACCTTTTTCTATAAACGAAAATACTATATATACCACTAAAGACTCAAAAACTCTAAATATTGGATGTTATTCTAATAAATAACTCAGGGTTATGTCTTTTTTCTGAAACAAACTAATTAAAAGTAAAAAAAATTGTTCAAATTTAAATGTACTGGATTTTTCCATCAGGATCTATTAAAATAAATCTAAATCAAACTCTTCCCTTAATAAGAACAATATTTCTTAAATGTTTCCTTTTCCCTATATGTCAAGCAAAAAACAATAAATTTTAGTTCAATATCAGAGGAA
>JABUQX010039007.1:55000-84688 GCA_015478945.1 Trachelipus rathkii
TATTATTATATATATTGGTTATTTATATTATAATTATTTATATAGATAATATATATAATTAATGAGTGATATAATTTAATCTATTATGGTATCAAAAGTATTGGGAGCGATAAAGGCATATTTTTTGCAAGACTATTTATTTAAATATGATTTAGTTTTTGAGATCGCGATCAAAAAATCTTAAACTATGAGGATAATATACCATATGACACCTAGGAATATTACATTTGGATAAAATTTGATGTTTGTCAATATTTATAATCCCAGAACTCATACCTAAACATAGAAATGCTTTAATAATAAATTGTAAAATGTCAGAAAGTCAGAAATATTTTTTTGATTATTTTATTCACATCCTTGATTCATTATAAATGCGCATTTGGGCATAGATACTCAGATTGTTTTAGTTTTCTTACTCTTTATTACCAATTTTTATTTCGTGGTTATACCTTACTCGATTTAGAATTTTTTTCAACGTTATTCACTCCTTAGCATAAGGACCTATTTTTGGCATTAAAAGTGACTATTAAATTCCATTTTTATATCCCACAGTAGAAAAGTGACAATTCTTAATATACTAAAACCGATCTAAAATTTCACACATTGCGCTAAAATATTTCTGAAATTTCAAAAATAGTATAAAATATAATGATACAAATATAAGGTCATAATAGTAATTGTATAGAGCTAACGGTCAGTATGTCGAAAACCTTTTATTTAAAATATTTTTTTCACAAGAACTTCCAAAAAACGTTGCCACATCGAGTTCCGGTCCTTAGTATCGTTAAGGTATTATAAGATTGTTCAGTAATTCATGATTTGGTATACCTGTGTACATGTAACTTTTAAACCGGACTAACCAGTCTTTTAATCCGCAAGGGCGCTTAATATAATATAGGGCTACTTCACGTCCGGTTAATACTGCTTGCCAGTTAGGCACGGCTACGTTTATTCAGAACAAATAATGTAAGAAAGCGCTGGGTACCCTTATTTAGAATGCTCTTTTAAGTGAAGTGAAATAAATAAACATAAATTACCCATTATATGAATGCTTCAAAACGTTTAAGTAGGTTATGTCATTTATGATTAGTTTACATTTTTTTAAAAAAATTTTAAAAGGCGTGTGAAGCCGGTTTTATTACCATATGTTTGGTCTAAATTTCACTTAAAGAGTTTTTAGTTTTCATTCTAGAATGTGTTCTGATATCCATAGCAGATCGATATGTATTATTGAGGTTGGAGGCAGTAACGACATCTTCAGCTCTCCTAAGATATATATTATATATATATATATTATATATATAATATAATTATCCATATAGATAATGTATTTATTTATTTAATTATAACTAAATTTATATATATATAGATATATATATTTAAAAAAAAAAACGATGCATTTTTATAGGCTTAGCTCTACAATTACCGATCATAGATTTGGCTTAGTAAAATCATGTTTAGTTTTAGTCATGTTACTGAATTAATGTTCCAACTCTACTTACCAGAGGGAGAAGTTTTTAAAAGGTTCTAATGGACAATTAAATAAGAAATGATAGTTTAACTTAAAACAAGTTTAGTAACAAACGTTGTTAATGAAATACTAAGTAAAAACATTTAAAACAGTAAATTTAAGTTTAAGATTAGAAACTTTTGAAAATGTAACGATCTCAATTTAATAAAAATGCCGAAATTCAAGAGTTTACATTTTAAAATACAAAAAAAAAAAATTAAATTTTAATAATAATTCTGGTTCACTTTTAAACCTAATAGATTTGTTCTTAGAGAACCTCAACTTTATAAAAAAAAAAATACTACTTTTAAATTCCTTGTATTCTAAACTACAATCTCCAAAAATAAAAAACCTTAAAATAATTATTTTTTTTTTTTTTTAAACCACGCAAATATAATTTAGAATTGCAATAACAAATTCACACATGTAATATACCTTTAATAAATATTAAATGCTTGTACAATATTTAATGATACATTTACTTCAAAACAAAATAACACTAGCTAAAAAAACTTTCCTAACGTAAAAACCTAATTTTTTTTTTTAAATTATAATTCACACTGTGATAGAACGGGAGACAAAAAGTAACTGACTTTTCTAAATTGTTAAGTATTTAACCACATTAGCCACACTCTATTGCCTCCCCCCTCCTTTTGCTTAACAATTGAATAATGCTAAAAAGTGTACAAACATAAGATAATAATATATATAATATATATATATATATATATATATATATATATAGTATTATATTATATATAATATATATATATATTATATATTATATATATTCTATAATATATATAAATATATATAATATATATATAAATATATATATATATATATATTATATATAATATTATTATATGTGTAATTATATATATATAATATAAAGGTTTTATTTTTGGAAAAATATAGATATATATAATTTTTTTACATAAATATTATTAGGAGTATATGTCATATTATTTATGCCTATATTTTATTATTACTATATAGTGGCACTTCTCTTTTAAGGTAGTTACAAATAATATATCATAAAATCGACAATCGTCAAGAAATCTGCTCGTGCTATGAGCCACGCAGTGTCACAGTGTTAGCTAAAACGCCAATGAAAGTCGAGAAGTTTTGGACAAGTATGCTTTTTTTTTATCCATGTTAATTTTTTATATGTTATATTTTTTTATTTTTTTTTTATATATATTATTAAGGGGCTCGAGGCCGACGAGGGGACAGAGGGGGGGACGAAGTCCCCGTCGTCCCGACTGAGGCCGAGAGACCCTGACTCTTTCAAATCTTTGAGCTATTTAATCTTGGGTATTCTGTAGTATAAAAAAAAAAAAAAAAAACTCATTGGCAACCGTGTCGCACTTTTTCCTTTTTGCCTTGAAAGGGAAGTAATCGAAAAAAAAATCGATTTCATTGGTTGTCCTTTTCTTCGAGGGTAGATATCCGGTTAAGTCTACCTTTCTGGTTGGAAAAGTGAAGTTCCTGGGAATGGTTATTTAGTTTTTGATATATTATAGTTAGCTACTGAGGATGTGTATATATAGGTATAAAGTAGTGTTATTGTGAGTAGTGTGGAGGGAGGTATTAGTGGTGTATAATTTTTAAGTATATATAATATTATTTTATCCTGTATTATCATTTGTAAAGGGATATAGTGTTTATATATCTACGTACTTTATAATATAATGTTATAGTATGATATGAGTGGATGGTAGAGTGGGTTTTTGTGAGTAGATAATTATTGGGTGTTATGTATCTTTTGGGTGATTAGGGTATGTTCAGTGTCTTACGTTTCGTGGTTAGGGATTATGTGCTCTAATCGGCTTACATGCATGCGAATATATAGTCGATAGAATGTGTTGGTGTAGGTTGAGTATGATTTGATACTTTATGAATTGTTTAAGAAGCGTAAAGTGCAGACATCTGCAGTTATTATATTATTAGATATGTATGAGTGTATTATATGTAGTGAGGTTGGTCTTTATTTATGTATTATATTATACTACGATCTATGAGTATTTTGCTGTATATATGAGCATTATATATTATTCATAATGTAGTTAGTGTGTGACGGGTTATATACAGGTAATATGGCTTATTGATATGAATATAGGGTATGATATATTTTAGTTTATTATGATTAGTTAATATGTTATTTAGCCTATTATGTTATATCCTTCATTATCTTAGTGTTAATAGTAATAATTATTTAGGGTGTTTCATGGAGGTGGCTACCCGCTCATTTATTGGGGTATGTGCGCGGCTGGTGGTCACGGCCCGCAAGACTGCTGAGAGAAGACGTAAGTCCGCTAGCGGCTCACGGTCAGGGCATCTTATGTCAGGAACGCGATTCAATATACCTCGGACTGGCTATCACAAGTCCAGTCACGTCCGCACGTCTCCCTGCTTAATAAATGTGCGTACTGTCAACTAAATAAGATGTTTAATGAGTGATAAGTAGCGAATAGCTTATTGGTATTCTACATCTGTATGTGGGAGGGGTGTCGTTGGATAAAATTTTGTTTATAATATCTATATGTAAAGATTAACTGAAATATCGGTTATCAAGACTACTAAGATGTTTCTCTTTTCGCTTGAATGTCAGTCTTCAGAAGAGTCAGAGATCCATGATTACCTTTTCAAAGAAGTATGTAGGTACTTTGGAGTTTCAGAAATTAAAATGCGAGGTTGATAGGCAGACCTCGTTGCCACAAAATATCCCACCATACTAAAATATGTATTCTGCGTCTACTCGGTTGGTGTTTGCGAGGAGAGACTCAGGTGAGAGTGTATTAATATTTTTAGTGTAACAGATTTACAAATTCGTGCCTATTGGATGAAAAGGAAAAAGAAAGATGTCCTTATAGGGTTGTAGAGTGGGTGCTGAGTGTTTAGTCGGACTTCTCACAGTAGCTCATTGGGCTGAGATTTTGAAGGTGCCTCAACTATTAATCATTCTGTCTCGTTCCCTTCTGAAATATTTGTATCTACCTGATTTTTTGTTACAATCGTTCCATTAGATGAAGAGTTCTATTCGGGGCTTATAGACCGTTGGTAGGTGAATTCGCATGACAGCCTCGATCTGCCGGTGCATTTGGAGTCGACTGCTACATTTGCAGGACTGTTATACAGCTGGTAGCATATATATTATGTCTATTTGGTGTTGCTGACTTATTTAGTTATTAAGGGTTTTAGTTTATTTATTATATGAAATTCTCTCTTATGTGCCTTATATTTATATGTGTATTGTGAGACTTATTTGGTATAGGCTTAGTGAGTGTTATTTTTTTGTTTTTGGTTTGGTGATGTGATACGGGCACGTTTATGAGCTGTTTTGTAGTATTATTTAGAGGTTTATATGATTTAGAGTATATATATAATTTGCATTAATGCGAATGAAATATAATGTATATTTTATGTTATTTGATTTATATATATATTATATGTTTTAATGATGTATTTGTGGTATTTATATATTTGATTATAATTGATACATCATTAATTTATCTAATGAGATTGGTAGGATTTGTTGACTTGCGGTGAATATATGATCTGTGGATGTTATCAAGTGTGTTGCTGTATATACCCAATTTATATTTAGGGTGGTAGGGTATGGTATTTTATGTATGGGTGTATTATATATATATAATATAGGAGTGTATATTTATATATTATAGCTATATATATAGTATAGTAATATATATAGTTATATAAAGTATATGGGTAGAATTCGTATATATATATATATATAAGTAGTATATATATATCGGTTATATATATAAATTGTTAATTTTTCTGTGTATAATCCCAAATATATATATATATTATATATTCGAGTATATAATATATTATATATTAATAGTATATATTAATATATAGTATATATTTATATTTATATATATATATATATATTATTTAGTATAATTGGTTAATCAGTTTTTCTGTGTAAGAACGCAATTATAATATATATGTATATATATAGTATCTATTAGTACTTGATAGGTATATTATAGTAGTATGGTTTTGAGTATGGTAGTGGATTAGTATTGTTATTAATTTTCAGACAGTAACTCGTAACAGAATCTCAAAACTATAGTAATATATAGTTTGTAATTATTACAGTATGACGTAGTATTAAGGTATAGGATTAGTTATACATTGTTGCCTCTATATTGAATAGTCTATAGAGAGAATTGTAGTTTTTTTATTGTAATAATAATAATAATAATAATAATTAAAATATTAGTGTGTGATCAAATGAAAAATATTTAATACTAATTTATATAAGTTTCTTCCTATGCTCGTATGAATGTTATAAATATTTGGTACTAGATTATGATGCTTCTCGAAAGAGTGGTTAGCGAGTTCGTTGTATGAACATAACTTAGAGTGTATACTTGATGTGATTACGTGAAGAAAACTGATTTTGATTACCATTTTTTTTGTACTTTAAATTAGGACGAGTTGCGTATTTTTTACCTTAAAATTTTTAAAATAGTTTGCCAGAAATTTACTTTGTACTACTGATGATATTTTTTCCGTTAGAATTAGAAATAGTATGAGACTTGAAGACAACTTTGTGGTGAAGGAGTTTAAGATCTCATATTTATTAGTAATAGTATTGTTTTTTCTTAAATACTATTTTATAGTCGAAGTGTAAGAAATGTGTCTTCAACTTTTTGACTTTCACAAATTGCTACTGCAGAGCTAAATAAAATATATATTTTTTGATGTTTATTGTCCGCTATAATTTATCATTTCTCTCTTTTCAAATACGAATTAAAATATTAATTTAAAATAACTAAATTTGTTTTTGTTTTTCCGAAGCCGGATTTAAATATAAACTACTATAAAATATATTTTAACCCATGCACATTTTTTTTTATTTGCATTTTCAGATATCGCATATAGGTAATGCTAGTAGTGCTAGTATTTGTTATATTTGTTTTTCTTCTTATTTAATTTTTGTTCCATATTGATATTATCTCGATTCTTACAAAGCTGCTTTTTCTAAAAAATATAAAGTGTGGTTAGGAATTTAAAAACGATTAAGTGTAATCCCCGAAAAGACAAATTCTGTTGGCCAAGAATATTATCTATTCTCTAGTTATTTATGTGAGCAGCGTTGAGCCCTTCGACAGTTTTAATACATTTTCCACAGGAATATTAACTTCATCTCTCATAGTACTCAACCTCAAATCACGGACACTACATTTTTCAAAGCATTTTCACTCTCTTTACAGTTTCCTAATCATTTTCCGCAATCTGTTAGTCATCTCTTTATCGAGTGTATTACAGAGGAGATCGAGAGAGAGGGTGAGACTCTCTCTCTCTCTCTCTCTCTCTCTCTCTCTCTCTCTCTCTCTGTTTGTTATTAGAGATGTCTTTTGGCAAGAACGGCCTATGAAACAAGATTTGTCAAGTACGGTAGAAAGAAATATGTTTAAGTCTCAGAAACTACTCCTGATAAATAAGGCTCACACTTTGTATCGTCACGAAGAGTATTCCACTGCATAATACGATTTCTAGCTGATAAATGGAAAATTTAAGCTATTAATAATGATTGGATATAGAGATAACGAGAATTGTTATTATCTCACACTATACTCCGATTATATGTATCGCTCAATTAGCTCTCTATTGGTACCTGGAATTGTGTTTCAGTACGAAGAATAATTTGTTGCCACATGTTTCTTTAGATGGATTAATTTTGTCATAGAAGACAAATTAGTTATTTAGTGTTAACGAAGAAGGAATTAATATAACTCATACTGCTTTCAATTCCCATCGAGGACGACCATTAACTTGAGCCTGCCACAGCAGAACCAGATTTTTTTGGAGGGGGTGTTTGGTTCAAGACTTTATTATACCCGCCTATTATAAATCTAGGCCTAGAAGATGCGGTGAAGGCCGGCACCAGAGAGGGACGAAAAAGGCATGGATCGATTCCAGTTATAGAGATATGGAACAGGTAAAGAAGAATTTTATAGCAAAGGCACCAACTAAGATCGGGTAGTAACGATAAGTATATAAGGTAATAATACCCGTAATCAAAAGCTCCCTAGCAAAAGTCAGAACAGTTTATATAGCCTTTTGGCCTTCAGTGAGACTCTCTCTGTACTAATCAAACCAATATGATAACAATAGTCACATGATCGACCGTACGCTCGACACTTTACACCCCACTCTACCCCCATCCCCTTCAAACGCAACACTTAATATTTACATGAGGACAGACTTACTTTTCCACACTGAACGCACCTGGGAGGAACACCAGTACCATGTCTGGTATGGAATCAGTATAAAGTCTTTGACCTTAAATATATACATAATGAGTATAAGCTGGTAAGCAACTGGGATAAGTAAAATAGAAAAATAGTCTCTATAGCTAGTATATATAAACTAGAGCTCTTTCATGTTATCTTTTGTAGAGCCATACCATATTAGCACTTCGTATATGTGAATTGTGAGTTTCCAAGATATCATTTTATTTGTTATATTATGTTTATATGCCAAAGGATGTTCTTATATGAATCACAAGGAAAAGATGATGAAGAAACCGATCCGAACTAAAGTAGATTTGGGAAAAAGTTGGAATGCATGGGATAGACAGAGTTTGTATTTTTTAAGATAAAAAATCTAAAAATGAATTTGAATTATAATCGCTAGTTTCAGAGACATTCATACACCGGAAATTCTCTTTCTCAGATCCATAATGCGATAGTAAATAATTAATTTATACGAATAATTGTTAAGATAAGAGATAGGTAATTATCTATTGAAAGTATTATATTAACTATAAGTGAATGTAGAAATTATTGAAATAGAGTTGAAGAAATGAAGGGTCGAGTCATCGGGCAATCTATGAGTGAATACAGTTATAGATGTGCATGTAAAGAAAGATCAATTAATCTAGTTAAAAATTGTAAGAGAATAAATGTAGGAGGATAAGAACTACACGAACTTACTGTTGAAACACTCAGATTTGAACATGAAAGGGAAAAATTGACATAAAAAATATTTACCACTTAAAATTATTATATTATTTATAAACGTTGGTTAAAAGACTAAAATGAAGCGAATATTATATTTGAAAAAAAACTAGACATAAGGAATATCATAAGATGAAAGGGAGATTAATCACATAAAAAGGAGGTATGACGCTTTAGTTGGAGCCAGAGACGCGTGTCCATATTAATATACTACCGTTCACAAAAAGCTTTTATGGTTAAATATATGTACTTATTAGCGATTAATACCGTATACCTATCGTCACAATAAAAGTTATCTATACCGCTATATTACTAAGAGAGGTAAATAACTCATATAATACAGAGTATAATATTATATATATATAACTATGAGAATAAGTATATATATTCAGGTAGTTAAATTATAAGATACCTCGAGCACTAGTAAAATAGCCGTAACTTGGCGATCGAAAGAGACTAAAGTGAATGTAAGGAATTCCATAGATGATCTAAATACGATCAACTCAGAAGTGTGGGAGCCTAACGCGGAGCATTGTTTTAGGTCAAGAACTAGATCTTTTATTTTCTTCTGGGGCTCCCCGAACGTTTGGTTAGCTAGAGGCACTTTAGAAACTATGAAGCAAGGCAGCAAAGGTGGTTTACGCTATAGTTAAGCCGTATTACTTTGGTGGTATAAGTTATGTCCATGCCTAGAGGGCGCTCCATTTGGTTTGTGAATCATCGCTTGCAGTGGTACTGTAGCACCACAATCTTCTTGCATTTGGCCCTTTGTTAATGACGGCCTTGGTTTTTTCACCAGCTCATCACCAGCTTTAGGGAAAAAAGTGCTTATTGTGGAGTTTTTCTGGGGAAGACATAGAGACACAACTTGATTTGTCTCGCACAGGGAGGGAGTTGTGTTTTCAGCGACCAGGAGATACCAAGAAGTAGACACATGACCAGCGGGCATAGTCTAACAACATCATATAAATTAACACCAAGTCGGGAAGTGACATAAGCACTTACCTCATATCAGAGGCCAAACTACGTCTTCCGCCTGCGATGAGCACGGTTAACGATTGACAATCGTAGTGAGTAGTTTTTCGTAGGAGACTCCTCTTATGATCTGAATTCGGTGCATATATCAGGTATCTGTAATGTGTAATCGTAGACGTAGGCTTAAAAGTATTCATATAGATACTTAGGTCGGTAGATGAATTTTTACATGGTAGGTATAATGGGAAAGTGGAGCGCCTAAAAAAACAACAAACTAAAAAGGGATGATAATATAGGATGAGGCGTGAATCGCCATATAGGGTCGAATTACTTCGTCCATGGGGTATGAGATTTTAGAGCGCCAATAAAGTAGGTGCCTTAGTAAAAAGATTGAGACTTGGTGGTTCAGTTCGAGGAAGTTAATCTATGCGAACAGATACCCATATTCTGAATCAATAAGAGGAGGCTATAAGTCAAAGATTATTATCAGAATGTTTGGTTATGTTACCTGGGATATGTTTTTTTCGGTAAGATGTGCACAGACAATAGATTTTTGATCAGTAAAAGGTATGAACACTAAGAGGTTTAGCTCCTGTGCTACCTTTTCTTAGGATGGTGACCTTGATCAATAGCCGATGGATGCTTTGCTGCGATACCGTAAAGAAGTGATTTACCCTGCAAATCGGCATTTGGTCTAGCTGAATCGAAAATTAGCAAGAGTTATAAAGCAGGAATTCGATGAGATTTTTATTCTTCACTTGGCCAATGATAAGCACATGTCTCTAAGACCAAGGACGGCACAGAATGAACAAGGACGACTCGAACCATGAATTATGAGGAGAGAGAAAGATTTGTCGATTAGCAAGAGTGAAGTTACTAACCTGCTCATCCCCATCTTAAAGGCAGATTTTCTCTAAAAAAACAAGGCTACCTCGGTTCTCAAACCCCCCCACTCCTTGATTTCATTTCTTATGGCAGTAAGTCCTAGGCGGTCCCAGAGCCATGGAAAGCAGCAAATTCCTCTCCATCGTGTTTGCTCCTATAGGCGGTAACAAGACCAACAGCGAAGGCCCATATCTCAAACTATCGTGATTATACTCAACTAATCAAAAGTGCCAGAAAAAAACTGACTCAGTTATGGCAGGATGGAAGCTGTTTTTGATCAAATAGATGAAAGTTTAAAATAATAATAGAAGTATTTAAAGTTTTGTGGTCAGATTTTAACTCAAAATTGAAATGAAGAGTAAGTTATCGGCATATTTATAGATAGAAGATAAGTAATCTGAATCAACAGATAGGTACAAGTGTGTTCAAATTATGATTATAGAATTGGATATATTTAGGTATAACACGATTCCGTAATGTGTATGGGTTTCATTTAATTAGTTATGTGCACTTATATATAAACTAGAGATAATCGTTTGTAGTAAATTATATATTATAACAGTATAGCGTAGGAAATGATATTCAGTAAGAACTCGGCCTTCCTACTCAACACCTAAACTCAGTATCGAGAGGACACCCAACCAGTCAGTGTTGTGTACTTGAAATCCCTAAATAGAGGACCCTCAGTAATTGGATGAGAAGACATAGTACTAGTGGAGTGGTGATTTTAAAAGAAGGACGTGTATAGATCTGTTCTTTGTTAGGATAGAACACGTACAGAAGCACCAAGATTCATTGTTAGTAGATACTTGGAAGAAAGATTTATTAGCACAGAAACATCGCAGTTAGGAGATTCGAGATTCTCGAGACGTGTTTACGGAGTGTTTAATGTTTACATAGGACATCTATCACCCTTTAGAACGAAATTTTAAGTTTAGTTATTTATAGTTTTTGGAATTATTCGAGTTAGAAGAGATGAGGATTATTATGCTAATCTGTAATGTCTCGAGGAGAATAGAGAGCAACAGGTACTTGGGAGGTTAGAAAGGTTATTTTGAGTGGTTGGCTATTCAATTAGAAGGAATCTCACTAATAGCTACAGGCAGCAAAATGGAATATTCATCATATTTGTTTAAGATACTCAACCTTTGATTACCCAAGAACTTATTGAAGTGCGGAAATAGTTATAAAAAGAAAAAAAATAAAAAAAAAACAAATAAATGGAATCATAAGAACCCTACACAAATAAGGCAACTATGGTCCGAAAACGAAATAGGATGGTGTTTGGGAGTACACAGGTTTAGAACAGGTATTACGTTCGGGAATGTTGTTAGACAAAAAAAGAAGGATTTATATTTGTGTATATTTAGTATTATTTTTAATTTTAAGTTATAATTTATTTATAGTTAGGTCAGATTAGTTATTATTCCATCTATTTAATTTTTAAAAGTTATCCTTATTTATTTATTGTTTATAATATTTTTATTATATTATTTGATATTATATTATTATTATTATTATTATTATTATTATTATTATTATTATTATTAAAATTTATAATAGAAACGTTTGGTCACAATCGTATGAATTAATTTAATATTTAAACTCAAAGGTTTAGGCTCCGAATGAGTTTTATTTAGAACAATATCTTCAGAAAGGAAATGCATCCACAACAGAGTATAACTAGACTGAGGACAATATTAAGAAGGAACAAGTAAATACTTTCATGGTTCGGAGTCACCGCACCGCAGCTTGGGATTCCGACCTGGCCGGTCAGGCACAGGCATCGGGGTCATCCCAAATTAAATAATCGGGACCTTTCTATTTTACGGTTTTTACTAGCTTGTCGTCATCCGGATAAAGGTTAGTTTCAACATCCGAGATTCAATTGGTTCTACCATGGTGTGTAACTGCTTAAATTGGCGCGTCAATTGTGCACTTACCTTCCTTTTCATTCTACTCCCACTCATTTTCCTTACCAGAATTTGGTAGGATCAGTCAACTGTCTGAGTCTTGTGGGTAATTTATTATGTAATCCGGACCATATCTCATCTCTCTACCCTTCGTTTCAAATATTTGTTTCCACACCACCTCGTTTCTTTGGTATTTGGGTCTCGCGCGGGTTCCATCAGCGCTGGCTACGGCACACCTTACTAGGGCGTTTATGGACTATACTAACGTCACTCAATCCTGCCAATCCTGATAATAATTGACTCCGTCGGCTTCGGCCACCCTATCCAGTTTTTGTCACCGAAAGTAATTTATACCATTTAAACAATTATTTATTTATACCTATATAACCCTATGTCAAATCTCCACTTCTGTCTGACTTTTTTGCAATGTTAATTCTAATATTCACAATATATTTAGTATTTTTTTCTGATTTTTTATTAATTTATTTTTTAAAATTTTCCTAACTTAAATTTTACAAGGATTTCAAAATGTATTTCCTTTTTTCGCTGTAGCTATTGTAGTTTTTGAGATATGATATTTTTATTTATTTCCGCAATAAAATGTTACCAGGATTTCAACAAATGTTTTCCTTTTCCCTGTAGCTATTGTATTTTTGAAGAATTGGATTCTCCACGAACTGGTATGTTTAAGGTTTTAAACAACAAATATATCACAAATATATATATAACCACTCTTTAAAAATAATATAATTCATATATATACTCAAATATTATCTGTTTATATATAATTATAACTATATAATTAAACTATAAAAAATATAAATAACTATTCTTTTCCTTATCTCAGGGTTTATCCATAATTTTTATACTATATATAGGATATACATAATTTACTGATATCACTATTATTATGTTTGTTATATAACTCTAATACTTTAGTTCTTAATAAATAATAACACTAATGTATGTACTAATAAAATACCTTTTAGCTTGGGAGCTCATCTTAAGGTATATAATAGGTATATATTAGTATATATGAATATTCCCTTTAAAGTACTACTCATAAGTAAAGGCAGGTGTCGGTTATCTTAATTTCTTGTATAATATCATATAATATACTATTTCGAAACCAGAATTTCAGGTTGAAATTAATTCTTTTATTATTTTTCATGAAACAATGGCAAGTGTAAAAAACTTCTCCTTATTTGTACTGTATAAATTTTCGTATATATTATTAATTTTCTCTATTGTCAACTAGACTACGTACGCAGACATTTTTACGAGAAGAGATGATTTTAGAATCATCTTTGTGATGAAAATCGTCGATAAATCAATTTTTTAGAGCCAATTAAAAAATGTATGATGAAGAAGGGCATATTCAACATGACTCGCAAGTAGCAACCATCGCATTTCTATTTAATAACCTTCTTCTCTGTCCTGGCGGACGCAGATTGGTTTCGAGAATGATGCAATGTAGGGTCCTTTCAGATACATGACGAGTAATTTGAGCGAAAGAGATCTTTACATCTGATCAACATGCAGCCATTGTATATAACTGAGTTAAGATAGAAGATCTGGCTCATTACATCAGTTATTTGCGATAACCAAACCCTGAGACGCTATCCATTAAACTGGATGAATCGAAACTATAGAGCTAAGCACGATTCATAACTCTGGAAATACCCAAAAAGTTGGTAGCGATTTTTAGAAGAAAGAACTAGAAGTTTACAGTTGACTTCCTTTCCAACATTCCTCTAAACCTTCTATTGCTGAAAATGTTAATTATTATTTAGAATTATTCGGGCTCTTTTTTGATGATTCGTTTTGTTTCGAAAATTGTTATGTACACTAACAAGTACATGCTTGAGAGTTTGCAGCCAAATTATTATATACTAAAAAATGCAACATAGCAATAAAACTTAACACAGTTCGTGGAGATGAAAGGCAGTTTATAGAGTACTAATTTTCAAGTGGGTGTTGAAGAAAGATTAATCAACTTGTTACTTTGAAATAAACATCTCTTGGTATGGTTTGAAAACTTTGCGAAACGTTCAGGATATTATCTAGGCCCAGAGAAGGGGTCTGTTTGGATTTAACCAGATCGGATGTTTAATAATGCCATAAGTTACTCTTGAACCGTACACACGATAACCTCTTCGATCTATCCTATTCTCCAATTGTTTTTAATGGTCTTAGGTCAACTTTTGGGACATTTTCCACAAATTATTATATAAGATTTGCTCACCCCTTGGACATAGATAATATACTGAGCTCACTGGTAAACTAGAAAATGATAGCAGTCTACTACGGTACTCAATTCTTCGTCCTACAAGTACCGGGAGCTCTTTGGAACGAAATTTGTTAACAAATGCCACACCATGCATTCTCATCTACAAACTCTCTCTCCGTCGAAATACTATACTCTCATCCTGTCGCAATACATGCTTTCTATTTCAGAGTTCTCTGCTCATGCTCATACGGTTTTCTCCTGCTACCATCAGCTCTATCATTCGATATCTAGCTCTAGGTCTCACTTACTACAACTCTCTCCGTTCAATAATATTCGTGGTCGACAACTATCTGTATTTGGCTTGCGAGTGCTCCTCCAAAAACATTATTTACTCTGGTCTCAATCTGTCTCTCTCTCTCATCTCTCTTAATTTACCTTAACGGCAATACAGTAATTTGGCGGTTGAAATGTATCAAATATATTAGTAAAGCTCTACCCAGGTGAGATGACCAGAAATCAATTGGAGGAAAAGTCTTAAATCCTTGTGTACACGGAAAAGAGTGCACAACAGACAATAACAATCAATATTCTGGCACGAGAATGGGACAGCACTGTCTTGATCGGATAAGATTAAGATATTCGATCGAACATTGACCTATGACATTATGGGTATGAGATATAGCACCTCACTCTGGACTAAAAGGGTCCCTCACCGTCCGGTATAGACTAGCTCCGTGCCTGCCAATGGGATTCACACAGAAAATCTTTACAAGTAGTAGTTTTAGGTTAATCTCAGATGCTATAATTTATAAGCATCATTTTTTACTGAAAATAAGATATTAAGCCAATCATATACTTATAGAGGCTAACTAACTACAGGAGAAACATATATAATAATTAGTTTTATCATTTATTTATTATTATACAGAGTTTGAATGAAGAAAAGAATTATATTATTATTAGCTCTATGATTATTATATCACTTCTTTTGTAATAATTTACATTTATATATTTAAGACTCATATTATAAACAATTGGTTTATTATCATTAGCTTTCCTACATCTGGGGACTTTATGTGCAGTACTATTATATACAGAAGGTTACTCCGCTATCCTATTCACATATACTATTTACAGTAATTCTTTTTCTCATATTATAACTAAAAATTCAAAATGGTGAAAGAATAAATCAAACAATAATTCTAGATAGACTAGAATGGATTTCTAAATTCCATATCCATTCACATATCATGCGCTCATACCCATCCCATACCATCCATCCATCCATCATATCCATCCATCCATCCATAAAACCACATAGCACTCACTGTAGAGAGCGTTGACTGGCCCTCTGGGTGCTGAGTTGAGTGACTACAGTTGCACAAGACCAAAGAGATTTGGGCAATCCGTTACTGAGTATAGATTGATTCTCTATTCTTGTCTTCGCCACTTAAATTCTCTGTGACTAACCGTTGTCGGAATGACGACGAGGTCTTTAAAAATTAAACTTCATCAATAAAATCCTTCAACGTAAAATTTATGAGCTAAAATTTTATCTCACTTTTATTCTCTCTTCAAACTTCAGTCAGAGAGATTTATAGAGAGGTTTCCGATAAATAGTGGTAGCTAATGATTGCAGGTAGCGGTGTGTGTAGTACGCACTATTATTAGGGTGTATGGTGTGAGTATTTTGGATGTGGTATAGTGCTGGCGTAGTGTAGAGAGTATGTGAGTTGTGAAGGTGTGGTGTTAGAGGCGTAGAGTAGCGCTGGTGTGGTGTGGTGTGTGTATGGTTGGTGTGGTTGCGTGTTATGGTGTCGGTTCGCGGCGATACGAGAGTCGCGGTGGGTCGCCGCACACAATTAAATCATAGCTCTGCCAGATCACACACAATCATCACCCACGAGTGTGTAATGCGTATGGTATGTCGGAAATCACGTCTCACGGTGCTAGGTGGCTAAACTAAAAAATGACTTATTTTTATCGTGCTGTGTCGGTGGTGTGCACTTTCTTCTAGGATGCAGTTATATATTGGCGTGAGTTATATATGAGCGGTATGCGAGCTTATATATAAATATTTCATTGATAGAGTGTAACTTATACACTCACTAGAGTAATATTAACCCAATACTATATAAATGATTATTAACGTATTATTACTTGAACTAAGGACAAATCCCCTAATTATTTATATTCTCTATTACTATTAAATCTCTTATCCTACATTATATCAGAACATATTAATTATAAATAGTAGGTTGTTTGAGGTCTATGAGCGGTAACAATGATATAAGTCAGTCAATGATGATCATTCAAATATTGGTAATTGATGCAATGTGCCCAATGTTATTACAATTATGTCTCAGATTCTTGACAATTTCCTATATTTCTACCTTAATTGAGTTCAAGCTATCTATATTTGTTCATATAATTACTAAATACTTTATAATAAATAATTATTATCTGCCCCTGTATATATTATCCAACTCAAATCTGGCTTACTCTCACTCATATACCATTATTTGACTATTTCACTTATAATTATCTATAATATGAGCCAATTCTTACTTTCTTAGCTTTTCTCTTAAATTTTCTTATCTTGGTGATTATCAACGTTCACCATCGCCAATGGTTTTACTTTAATTCTCAAGAGATAGTGAACTCAACTACCATTTTTCAATCAAGATGATCTTGAGCAGTTAGTGTATATGCTCCCTTAATCGTACCTGATAGTTTTTGTCATGGACACTACATTCTTATAATATATTAGTATCGAAACCTCTTAATCCTCTTATTCTATCCAAATTCTTTCCCTCCTTGGTTCTCTGACCTCATATTTCGTATCATTTACCTCCATTTATTTAAATATCATTATCAAGCTGGTAAAGTAACTCATACGGCTACGGTGAAGAAATACTTTATTTGAATATTAGAATAATATTCTTATTATCATTATAATATGTAAATGGTGATAAAAAAGGTTAAAATCATTATTAAATATTTGAAAATGGAAATAAAATAGCTAACGTTTTTCTCGACTTATTTTAATCACACAACAGTATTCATTAAACACAATCCACTTCAATACTGAGACAGCGAAACCGACAGATGTTTACATCCGAACAGAAAATACTGAGAAAAGATTAAAAATCGAAAAAAAAAAAAAAAAAAAAAGTCCGAATTCGTTCGTAAACTTTAGGAACCATATTCTGATTTTATTTTTCCATTTAATAATCGATTAATAATTTTATTATTTTGTTGGAAGATTAAATATTTCTAATATTTCGCATCACCTATGTGAGGAATCTGTGGCTCCCCAAGATGCCGCGCAAACACTTTTTTGGAAACCACTGCTATAGATACTCTGAAAACGTATTCTTCCATATAAATTAAAACTTCAATAAATTATTTCACATAATCTATTTTTGCAAATGAAATAAATACAATATAATAATTACCACCTATAAAATAATAAATATTTTCAATGCTGTTTAAGAAAATAACTCAATGAATTTTCAAAGTTCGGTGGGGTGGGGGGTACCTGAACTTATGCAGGTATATTGCAAGAACTACATTAATGTTAAGTTTCTCTTTAATTAAAAAAGCTAGCAGCAAAATTTACCTTATAGTACTATAAGGTAAATTTTGGTAGCAGCAAAGATATATCTTAAAATGCAAACTTCTGATGAGGAGATTACAACAATATATTTATTAAAATATGTGATATAAGTTGACCAAAAACTTATATTAAATCATAACTTAAAGAAGTGGAGCTATATTCTAATGAGAAACGTTGTACTTAATTTCAAAGATAGTTTTAGAAGTTTCATTTTATGCTTCATAATCTCAAGTTGATATTGATTAGAAAATATTTCCTAATTAATAAAAGAAGTACGATCATTTTATGACAGCATTAATATTATAGAACCTGTAACTACATTTTTAAAATAAATTTTAGCGCGCATGACTAACTTCTTATTTTTTCTTGTAGATGGACGTGTTATATCAAAGGAAACAGATGTGATTGTAAACTGATAGCTTTACACTTCCTTGGCGCAAACCAGTAGAAATTAACACAATAGCATTGTGTCCTAGGAGTCCACTTTCTTTTAAGAACAGCACTAAGAACGCTTATTCTTATTGAAGAAATATTCAATGCTGTGTGAGTCGCGAAAAGAATACTCTCATAAGTATATTGCAATACAATATTGCAATATAATAGATCAATATTTCATCAATCTATTTCTCTTAAGATTAAAATTTGTCATTTAGTTTGAATATATACTATATTCCCTAAATTAAACCTATACGTATATATTATGAGTTTTAATATTTAGAAATGACAATATAAAAATAAAATAATAAATATATAATTATAACATTAATTGGAGAAATATCATAGATATATGAAATTTTGTATATATAATGATAATGATAATAGTGATAATTTTTTATTTTTTAGTACTAATTAAACTATTATTATTTGGAATTTATCCTAAAGCTAAATTATATATTATAGGTTGTGTGTGGTGTGTGTGTGTGGTGATTTTTTTTCTCTTCCCTCTTTTATTAGTCTCCTAGGAATTCCTAGGGGCGTTGTTAGGTGTGAAAAAAGAATAAAATGAGGAACGAACGTATTAGAGAGTCGGTGCTCGAGAGCCGTGAGAGAAGGCGTAGAATGAGTGGGAGGATAAAGGGTGGAGAGAGGTACTATTGAACGATGGAGAGTTCTGCGGTGCATGTGGAAAGGATTGGTATGAAAGTCGGTTGGTTTTACGGATATGTATAGTGGTGAGTAGCTGGGAATCCGACCAGCTAAGGTAGACGATAGAAAAAGTGGCATTGAGTCAGTACGAGGTGATGCCAGGAGGAGAGAAATGTGAGTTTGGCAGAAGGCGAGAAGAAAGGTTCATAATAAGATTGAATGGCGGGGTTTGTCGAGGGTGTCATGTTTGTAGCCCACCTGGGACCAAGATGAACCCTACACTGACCGATATGCCCATTGTGAGCGGTCGTCCGCGGTCCCGTGATATCTCAGGTGGATTTTTCCTCGAACGCGATGCGTTCTCACTAATAGGTATCGACGCAGCTGAGTAAGGCGGGCCTTAGTCGTTTTCCTTTTGCGACCTCGGAGAGGTCCATCACTACTTTCCTTACTACTTTTCTGTTTCCGGTGCTAGCACGCTCCTTACCCCCCAGTCATCTTATGCGGTTTGAACCCATTCTTGGGGAAAAAAGGTAGAAGAGATGATGATATATATATATATATATATATATAATATATATGAGATTATATATATATTATATACCTCATCATATTATATTATTTATATACTACTATATATACTAGTATATATATCTGCTCTACATCTTACTTGAGAATTATTTCCTATTACAAGAGTAGATACATAATAGAAAAAGATTATATATAAATAGGAATATATATATTTAAACCAAAATATATATATCATACAAAATTTATAATATATATTATATTTATATATATATATATATATCATAATATATATACTTAATATTAGATATATATATATATATAATATCTATTATAATATCTTAATACTAATTATTTAACTATTATTTTTCACGGGATATTATATAGTTATATATATATATATATATAATATATATCTAAGGCTATATATATAGTATATACTGTATATATATATATATCATTATATATAATATATATATCCTAATAATATATTATAGTAAATTTATAATATATATACTATTTTGGTAGTGAGTACTTTATATTAATTACTATTATTTAAAAGTAGGTATAATAAGTGTTAATAATATGTTGTACTTAAAATTATATATTATTTATATAATATATATATATGTGCTGTTGTAGTTATAGGAATGGGATATTTTTATTATTTTTAGTATGGTGCGGTGTTGTTTTTTTTTATTTTAATCTTAGATTTTAAGAAATAATGAAATTAATTTTCAAGTGGAAAACACATTGATTTAAATTTGTCTGAATATGAATACATTTTATCAAATATCATATTCATTTTATGAACATTTGTCCTATGGGACAAAAAATAATCAATTATAGAGACACTAGTCGATATTCTCTGATTTTCATGAAATTTTAAATTATAGACTTTTAAAACAAAATTAAAAAAAAAAGTTTAAACACCACGCACGGCAACAGGAAATTATCAAGGACGGCTTTAAAAGTTTGAACAGTTCAGAATGGTAGACAGATGATTGATTTCTGTGATGAGAGAGTTATGTGGTGTGAAAAATAGATTCTTTTGATACCAGATTATCTTAATTAAGTACACGAGTGGTGTAAATTGAGATGCACGTCGACAGTGAAGATGTAGGATTTGTTTTTTTTTTTTTTGGTGATGAAAGGAGGTGTTAAAGTTAAATGTGATATAATGTTAAATCGGGTGAGAGTGTTGGGAATGAAGCTATCTGATTTTCATGCTATTTTATTGCAAAATGAAATTACTGGAGGCATGGATAGATAAGAAAGAAAAAAGGAAGGAAGTGGGAAGTAAAATTAGTCAGCAGAACTATATGATGAGTAGACAAAACAAATGAAATAAGTTGTCAATTGGCAAGATAAGCTAGTACCTATAAAGTAAACAAAAACAATATTACTGAGCAAACTGGATGCAATTAAAGACGATGTTTTTTACGTCTTAGTTCCCACAAGCCAAGTAATGACAGTGGGCATAGCTACAGTAAAGGTAAGGGTCAATAATGTGATGGTGAAAAAGAAGAGATGTTCAATGGGGTTGATAAAAGTAAAAAGGAATACGATCGCGGAATGGATTGAATGTGTTAAAATCCAAGGGTGAGATTTCGAAAAAAAGGTATATGGAAATATATAAGGTGGGAAAGAGGAAATGATAAGATAGTTTGCTTACGTTGCACGAGAAAGGTTGGATAAATGAATAGATGGATAGGAGGACGAAGGAGGCGAAATGGAGCTTAACATAGAAATAGAAAATGTTTTGAGGAAAAAGTATGAAAGGTTAAGAAAAGATAGTGATGGAATATTCATTAGAATATATGAAGTTATGAGATTTAGCCTTGATTTACTTGATTGATTGTATGATAATTAAATGTAGTTGTGTACATTGTACCCTAATCTTAGTGTGTGAAACCTTCGAGAGCATAGAATACAAATATTCGTCAAATGAAGTTAGAACTTTCCTAAAGGTATTGAATATAGATATGTTAATGAGGGTTTGATAGTGATGTATCAAGAAAATAAGAGTATTTATTGGATGATTTAATTAGTAGAGAGGAGATAATAGGTAGAGAGATAGCTGAAGAATGGTAAATCACCAGATGTAGAGGGAATTAATGGTGAAATGATCAAGAATGGAAGTGAGATTGTAATTGACTGTATATGGAAATTGTGTAGCAAAGCGTTTTTTAAGATTGTAGTTCCGGATGATTGAATCGAGAGCAGTGATAGCACCGTTACCAAAGTTTAAAGGGGATATGGGGAAACTGTCAAAACTATGAGAGGATTAGGTTATATTGATGTTGTAAGGGAAGAATACTGCTGCATTTTAGTTGAAAGAGTGTTTCAAATGACTGAGGGGCTAATTGTTGAAGAGCAAGTTGCATTTAAAAAAAGTAGAGGATATGTTGATAAAATTTTTACATTACACTTTTTCATTCTCCTATTATTATTATTATTATTATTATTATTATTATTATTATTATTATTATTATTATTATTATTATTATTATTATTATTATTATTATTATTATTATTATTATTATTATTATTATTATTATTATTATTATTAAAATAGACTAGAACTATATTATATATATATATTATATTATATTATATATTATATTATATTATTATTTATATTATATTATAATTATGATTATATTTATAATTATTTTTTTTTATGCTTATATTATTTATATTATATATAATAAATATTATATTTATAATTATATTAATATATATATATTATATTAGTATTATATTAATTATTATATTATATTATATTATATTATATTATATAATATATTAAAATTAATGATTATTTTTATTAAAATATTGAATTCCATATGAAATGTTTATTTACAAGACATGAT
The DNA here is from genome assembly GCA_015478945.1 of Trachelipus rathkii. Lineage (NCBI taxonomy): Eukaryota > Metazoa > Arthropoda > Malacostraca > Isopoda > Trachelipodidae > Trachelipus > Trachelipus rathkii. The sequence continues at coordinate 77,624 of JABUQX010039007.1, forward strand.
TTTCAAAGGACGAAAAAGTCCCCTCAGAAGCCCATTTCACTCCTATGCATTTTTATATTAAATTGCTTTTTTTTAAATGATAAGTGTAATATGTAATAACTTTGACAGAATAATTTATTTTTGATTTTGATTTTGATTATTATTTGCAGGACAAAAATTTGCTTTACTAGAAGAGAAAGTTCTACTGAGTTCATTTTTTAGAAAATATCGAGTTGAAAGTTTAGAGAAATTTGAAGATTTGAAATTAACAGGAAATTTAGTTTTACGACCTGAGAAAGATATGTTTGTGAAGATTTTCCCTCGAAATAAGGAGTGACTCTCATGGAAAGACCTCGGCTTGAGCACTGCATCATTACGAAAATCATGTGGTTTCTTGGTACATCGCTAGAATTCGAAATGGAATTTTAATAACTATATTAACGAAACGAATTTCTTATATTTAAAAAAAAAAATCATCTTGAAAATCATTTATATTTACTTGATAAATATTATAAAAAATTCACTCAAGTATTTAATTAAATTCTCTTAGCTGTTTTTAAACTGCCATATTGATTTGGATTTAACCTAATTTTATGTAATATTAGGATTTTAAAAGAAAGTTAATTGAAAACAGAATCGAATTATTTACCTTTGAGTTTCAATCTTCTCAACATTCCTTGTTGAAGAATTACAATATTTATGTTTTGGAATTTTTAAATTTCATATCATAATGCACACCATGTCACACACACTCAACACACACACATCACACACAAACACACACCAACCACAACAACACACACACACACACACACATATATATATAATATTATATATATATATATATTATTAATTATGAAATATATAATTTTAATATATTATAATATATATATATAATATATATAATAATATATATTTAATAATTATATATTTAATTATATATATATATATAAATATATATTATATATACTATTATATAGATATATATATATATACTATATATTAATAATATATATAATATTATATTAATAATATATATATACTATAATAATATATATATATTATATATATTAATATAATATATATAATAATAATTATATAGTATATAGGGATGTACCGATACCAGAAAAGAGGCAAGATACCGATACCGATACGATACTTAATTCATTTTTAGGTGCCGATACGAACGATACCGATACATACCCGATACCGCGACTACTCTTTTAAATAATATAATAAATACACACAGTATAAGATAGAACATTTGTGCAATGCTAGGCAACTCAAGATTGCTTTCCCTGTACAAACAATACTTAGTCATTTATATTTCCATATTTGGTTGTGCCCAAGTTATATTTATTATTAATAAAATTAAATATAAGTAACCTTTAAGGAATAATAATTGCAAAATATAATTATTAATAACTTTTTTATGTTTGTGTTTATTTAAAAAATAATCCATTTCCATTTTCAAGTAAGTTTAAAAAAGTTTAGCTACTAGCTTTATGTTTTATACAGCTTACAATTTACAAGAAGATTCCTTATCTAGTTTCGAATATATAAGAAATAAGAAATAATGAAGAAGACTAATGAAAATTTCCGAAAAAGTTAAATAAAAAAACGCTATTACTAAACATGCATAATAAAATACTTTTTTAGAAAGATATCATTCAAACTCAAATTCAAAAATTTCACAATTGTGATGCAAAAACATTAAGCTTCACTAGTATCTGGCGAGAAACTGTTCCTTTTTGGGGTGTTTACCTTCCCACCTACACTATAAATACCCCTCTCATGACTGATGAAGGAGGTCTGATAATTATTTGGCCTGCAAGCACTGCATAAATAAATTTAAACAACCTTGGCGCCATTTTCATGACCAGCAATGACAAGGAATCCATTCTTTATGGCAGCATCTCATGTTGTTTCGTAACCTCATCCCTCTTTCACAGCTGGCAAATTGAATTATTCCTTTGCCTTGATGACTTTTCTTCAGTCTATACCTTGAGGTTCTCTGGTGTCCTAACAAGGTCGAAACAAAGGTGTCACAAAGCTATTTTGACAATAAACTTATAAAGGTCTAACATATCCAAACAATCCTAATCTTCAGTAAGTTTATTTGCTGAAAAGTCACAACAAATTCGTGACTATCAGTGATTTTGACAGGTTGCTAAATCCAGCAAATAAAACATATCTGTCACCTCTTTTACTCTTTTTTTTATATCGACAATTTTGTTTTTGTCAAGCGAGCAAGCTCCTTCGGTTATGCCTTATCTTAATGCTATTCTAAGAAGTGGTTTAACCGTCGGAGTGCCCATTTCTTGTGGGGTTCAGTCTAGCTTTAAGGAATTCCTTATTAGAAACCATTTTATTTATTTATTTTTTTTTACAGTTTGTCACCGCCGCCACGGGCAGACCCCCTTTCAAACATTCTTCCCTTCAAAAAATCCTCAAACTCCGTACACACAACAACATTACCAATTCTCAATGCGTATGAAATTAATTGGAGTAGGAGAGACACAGATCGAGTGGAAGAGAATTCCGAGCGCAGAACAGAGGTGGAAGTAAAGTAGAAAAGCCCCGCAGCGAACCAGTCTGGACGTTACTAGACATCAACACAAACTCACGTGCACGACACGCACCCTCGTGACTAACGAGAGGGCGTCGTAAAGGTGTGTGGTACGCGAGTGGAATAGTTTCCCTCGAGCACATTGCCTTTAAAGTACCTATAGAAAGAGATAAAAGCACCAAATCGCGCCGCAATAAAGGACTATAATGAACTAAGAGTACAGGACATTTATAAGTCCTTTGCCATTTGACCTTCGAGCCCATCCAAAGCCAGATGGAACAGAGCCCCGCCTCCTCCCAGATATACAGTACTGTCCTAACAAGCGATGAGATACCCCATATAAGGTGGAGTAACTGATAAGATGAAAAAAAGTCTCCGAGCACTTCTAAAACAGAACTCCCAGTCTCTTTGAGGCCGCCCTAGCAACCACTGTGATTTGAGGTTTCAAAACATTTTTTTTGTTTACTGTTAAGGCCAAGGATGTTTATAACAGGAGAGTACGAAAGTAGATTCCATCGAAACGAGAATCGAAAAGTTAAGTGTACTGTAGAGAGAAGAGAATTTGGTAAGATATTATATGTTGGGTTTTACAAGAATTAAGATTTCACAAGCTGTGATGACGACACAACCCTGGAAATTACTATCGCAAGATCAGCGAGAAAGATCGGAAAGATTAAGACGAGAGGCAATTCTCAAAGAAGTTAGAAAAAGGGAGCAGATAATTGATATGAGTTAAGAATGAAGGGTCAAAGTCTCCGACATATGAGTGATCGAGTTAGGTAGTGCAAGTGAGACGGACGAAATCAGTTTGAGATGGAAACACGCAGGAATAAAGTAGGAGATAAAACAGAACCAGTGAGAGAACAACGCCTTTGGAAGCAGAATAGAAAAGTGCCGTCCCCATTCAACGACCACAGGCCGACGATATTGAGAGCTGATTTTGAGAAAGAGCTAAGACATAAGTAAGGCAAAGAGAGAAGAAACCTCAAGGAGGGAAGCTGGAAGCAGTGACGCTGACATATCCCGGCAAGATGCTTTATATATGTCAAGCCCACCACGCAAGTCTCCCGTAGTTTCCAAGGGCGGAAAACCATAAAATCTGTTAAATAAGGAAATGTAGTAAACGCCAGTAGATTCGACACCGAAAGCCGTTCGGATCAGAAAGGAAGAGAAAGAGATTCCCAGTGATCTAGAGAATGAGAAGTTGAGAAGGGTTTTCAAAGATCTTAGAAAGAATACAAGTGAGAGCTATAATGGCGATAGTTAGAAGGATCAGCACGACTTCTTTTGTTTTGGAATATGTTTGGAACATATAACGCGTTCCAACATCTGAGGGAAAGTGCTAGTATGTAGACGCATCGAGAAAATAGTTGAACGAGGTGTGGTGGGATAGCACGGAAGACACTTCCTCAAAGCTCGGGGAGGAATTCCATCCCGGCTACCCGCCTTCCTAACGTTCATAGATCTCAGGATACCATGCACCGATCAAATGGAATGACAGGTAAAGGCATAGGACACCTGAGAGGAGAAGGAGGAGAAGGGAATACCAGAATCGTCCCAGGGTTTAATTGAGAAATGGAGGCCAAAATGAATGATTGGCCTTTTCAGTTGGAAGTAATTAACAACAGAATCATCAAGGGCGAAATGAGGAGGAAAATGAATGATTTAGCAGCAGTTTATAGAGATGTTTTTGTCCCAGAGGCCAGTAGAGTATTTGTCAGTAGGACAACCAAGGAGGTCAGCGCATTTCGTTTAATGAAGTCCGCTTTGCTCGTCGACAGAGTATCCTGCAACGGATTTCTAGCTTAAATGAACATGGCAAGAGTGATGGTGAACGAGAATTTTCACCACCACGATAAGCCATTTGTCTCTAGCCTGATGCCGGGAACAAGCACAATCGAACCATTGCGATTTTTTGCAGTATATATATATATATATGTCCAAGAAGGAATGCACCCTAACGCTCACCGCTTAACAATTACAGGTCCCCACTTATCGGCAGAAATCTGAAAGCGTCTTAAGAATCAAGCAGTCAATATATCAATTATGTTTAGCGTAAAGCAACGCAATGCCCCCAACAATCGGCCACGTCAAAGATGCCCAGAAAAACGCATAGCGCAGACTGGTGTTGGAGGAGAAGATTACAAATTAAGTAATATAGTGTGGTCAGAGTTTACCAATAGGAACGAAGGTGGTGTATTAATAGAGAGAAGGACTGGTGGTGAAACATAAAGGTCAAGTGTATACAAGAATCGGTTGGGACGCGATCCGGAATGTGTGTAGTTATTTAATTACCAGTGTGCTCCAACACTCGTTGAGAACTACGTTGATCCGGCTTCCTCAGCACATAAATTCAGTAACGAGAGGGATCCAACAATTCAGTTTTGTGTAAAGTTGAAATCCCCATAAATAGAGGGACCTCAGTCTTTGGATGAGACGATATAACAGTCTCTTGTGAGAAGTAAGTAAGGTAATCAAATAGAAAGGGCATGAATCTGTTCTGATTTAGGGACAGTAAGCAGAAAGCAATAAGAATATTGTAGTAGAAGGGAAGAAAGATTTTAAGCCAAGAACATCGAAGTTAGGAGATTCGAATTCTCGAGACGTGTTATCAGGAGTGTTAATGTAAACATAGGCACATACTCCACCAATCAAAAGGAAATTAATAAAAATATAGTGATAATTAGTGGGATATATTAAACGAGTTGAAGGATGAAAATTCTTAGCCATCTGGGTCTCAGACAAGAATCCTAAAAATAAGGTATTTAGAGTTAGAGAGTAGTGATTCATGGATGCAGAGGTTAGAGGCTGGGCAAGCAATTGATGTTGGTAATTCAAGAAAGCCAACGTCCTGTGACAAATCGGTCTATCATACACGCGATTGCGACACGCAATGCGCACGCACTAGCGCACAGCCACACGCATACCACAGTCTGACTTTACGCACAACGCACACGCACAGCACACGCACACGCACACGCACACGCACACGCAAATAAAAAAAATAAATAAAGAAAAAAAGCAGAAAACATAGACAAAAACCAAGGAGAATGAGGAAATTTATTCGTACGCTAAACCTAAATTTAAACGATAAAACAATATTTACAGAAAATATCTAAATTGAATAATCAGAAAGTTTAAAAACACTCATTCTCACGCACTCAGACGCTCTCACGAAATTGCGTACAAAAAAAATAAAATAAAATACATGGATCAATAAAAAAGTAGATAAATCTATATAATATAATAATGGCTGTCCAAAATAGGTAAAATTTAACGCTAAAGACCACGTTGGGAAAAACGCTAAAACATCTACGAGTTAAAAAGGAATTCGAGGAAAAAAAAAAAACATAACTTGGTACCAGCTATCTATATCAAACTAGATTTATATTGTGAATCTAAATTTCTCAACAATAATGTTTTCCAACCAAAAGTATAGGTATCAGGCCTAAGTATCGCCAATTTTAAACCGAATACCGGATACCGAACCGATACCAATAAAATGGCCGATAGTACGATACCGGACCGGATACCGATACTATCGGTCATCCTAATATATATATAATATGACTATATATAATGAATATATTTATTATTATATATTATCTAATATAATATAATATATATATATATATATATATATATATATATATATATTTATATATATATATATATATATATATATATAATATATTCAGGCTGATACCTAGGGTAGGCAGGGTAGGTAGCTCCTACCATATTTTTTTAGTCTTTTTTTTAAGTAAAATAATTTAAATGGTAAAGTAATAAATTATTAGAATTTATAATGAAGTGTAAAAAAAAAAAGATTTATGAAATAAATTTAAAGAAAATCAACTACTTGAGTAATAACTAACAATTAATAATTAAATTCATTTGGAAATTTTCCTTCCCTATCTGTTCCTAGATAAATTATAAAAGCTATGGCGTACGGGTAGATCTCATATTTCATTTATAATAGGAAAAGCCAAGCGTCTACCTTGCTGTGTCGAGCGTAAAAAAATCGCAACATTTTTGCGATTACGAAACTTTCGTCGCAAACCAGTGAATCGTACAACATAAGTTTGAAAAAAAGATCTTGATCTCTTCTCTCCTCCTCTCGGTTTCTCCTCTCTCTCTCTATATCTCCCTCTCTCTCTTCTCTCTCTCTGTTCTTCTCTCTCTCTCTCTCGTCTCATCCTCTCCTCTCCTCTTCTATCTTTTATCTCCTCCTCTCTCTCTCTCTTTATTATATATATATATTAATATTATATATGAATAAATAATATAGTATATATATATATATATAATATTATTATATATATATATAATATAAATATATATATATAATATAGCTGCCTTACCCAATTTAATACCTTCATGTATCGCTCCACTGATATAATTATTATATATATATATTATTATATTATTATGATTATTATATATATTATATTATTATATATATAAATATATAGTATATACTATATATTCTCTATATAATATATTATATATATATATTT